>JAGKRU010000053.1:0-274521 GCA_022884055.1 Russula griseocarnosa
AAGAACTGACCATGGTAGGACTCATCACAGGTGAAACCACATCTAACCCACTTCCTTATCCACATCAGAGGCTCTGGCCCACATCCCCTCGGCGAGAAATCACGCACCCACAGACTGTGTGGCAAGGCCATGCTGATATCTTTTCCCGCCTGACTCATGACCAGAGCTCACTGAGACTTCTCCCTCCTTCCTGAGAGCAATGCCTATAAATCTCGCTGCCGGCGGCTGTCGATCTGTCCCCAAAAAGGAGACTGTTTAGGTCGACTGAAGAATTGCCCAATTGCTCCAGCACGTTGTAAAGATATGACATCTGTGTTCCTGGTTACCCTTCCGTCCCTACAACGCATATTGTTCCCCTCCCCGGCATCCCCGCAATGTCGAACCATGTAAAATTTAGGTCCGTCCGCGTCCATCCCTTCATTTCGCTTCGTTTGCAACCGTCTGCAATCAATCCCCGCATTCATGTCCCTCTTTAGTTATGACGAGAGTCTACAAGTTCATCAAGTATTCATTACCATACCCGATGGACCGATACTGTACCCTTTTCGGGTAATTCCGAGGTCGGTCTAGGCCGCATTCTGCCCATGGCATTGTAACTGCTAATTACTGTACTCTGACACTCTGTTACTCTGACACTGGCTTCACAGACTGCCAAATGCTAGCCTATGACACCCCCATACGAATAGCATCCACCATAACCATCTAACCCGGAAATGGTCTATATGAGCGAACTCGCATTTCGAGACCCGTAAAATGGGGGTTTAATTGATCACTTACCGTAAAGCCTATCCCAGCAAATTTGCTCCATTTTGCTCCCATCAGCGTGAGCGGGAGCGGACTGGGTCAAATTCAAGACTGCATGCATGTAACAATCCCATGACATACTCGATTTGATGTTTTCGATCAAAAGCTGGGTAGCCCGGCCGTCTTCTTCGTGATTCGAATTCTTCTCTCGGCACAAAACTGTTTCAGAGTCTCCACATTAATTGTTCACCCTTATAATAGACTCTGTAAGTACTAACCAAAAAAAAAAACGATCATCGGGCATTTCTGCATGTGCATAGGTGTGCACGCGTAATCGCGCCGCGCGGAATCTATTTTGTTTCTTTTATTTTTTTCCTTCCGGGACCAATAGTTAGCCTAATGACGACACTCCGGAAAGGGGAGGGACGAGACGATCACTTACGGTACCTGTACTATGTACCTGTACAGCGGACTGACGATCGTCATTTTCCATTCATTAGGGCTACTTCCGTCTGTTCTGTGCGCGAAGCCCTGAATATCCTGAACATCGGCATCTCCGAGGTTGAGCAATATGTTTTGCTCCCAATCATGCACTCAGCTCAGCTCAGCTCGCGCCACAGTAGCAGCAGCCGTTCAAATCGGCACCCTTGCAGTACAGTACAGTACAGTACCTTTAACTTCTGTGTGCAGCAGCACTGCTCTCCTGTTCCATATTCCATTCTCCGTAGTTTCACCGAATTTCTCTTCTTTGCTTTCCCCCTTGGTTGCTGTAAGGACCTCTTGCATCATCCGAATCCCCGAAGAAACGACGACGAAGTACCGCGGCCGCAGACAAACTAAAGGGGAAAAATGAAATATCCGGAAAGAATTTCGCCCAGAAACTACCTACACCCCACTTTTTTTGATGAATTTGACCCTCCACCCTCTGACACTTGATTGCATCATATCATGGTATCAAATGACGGCAACGATCTGACCCTGTCGTCGTAAGTGTTATTACAAACATTGAGGTGCACATGCAGTACAAAGCAAATCCATGGGCCACGGCTGCTATTGGCACACACCAGGCGATCGCTCATGACCAAACTGAGCGGTTGCCCGGAGTGCGACTGTAACTGAACCGGGCAGCAAAATAAATAAACGCCACTACTGTTAAATTTCAAAGTCAATCTCTAGAATATTAGGCAAATGTAGCTCCGTTACAACGCGAGAAAACCGCGCCCTCACATCGGGCGGCAAGCAGCTCCTCCTCACGCCTTTGCGCGCGTATGCGCGCAGCTGGCCACTTTCACAAACAAGACTAAAGCTGCCTGTAGGACCGGGTCCGCGCAAGACCGCGAGCTCCTGCACGTCCTCAAGCACACGCGCAAGCCGCACTAACTGGGCGGCCGTCTCGCGCTTCTGTGCCTCGAGGGCTGGTGGTCCACCCGCACCCGTACCGTTGTCATCATCGATCTGCAATTCGCGCATCTCGATGAAGTTGCCGCGCTCGTGCACGCCGAGACGCAGCCCTGGTGTTTTGGAGATGGCGAGTTGCGGGTAAAGTTCGTTCCAGTCCAGCTGGTCTATGAAATATTTCGAGCGAGACGCTACTTCAAGCAGCGATTCTTGGGGCACTTGTGTACCTGCACGGACAATGTTGAGAGTTGGTGATGATGATGACGGCGTCGGTGATGAGGAGGTGGAGGTAGTAGTTGGTGACGTTGGTACACGCGAAGATGTATGAAGGTCTAAGTTTCCAAGGGCGTCTGCGATTTCGTCAAGGGTCAACTCAGGCGACTTCCTCCCGGGGCGCCTCGTGTCCGAGGTTCCAGTTTTCGTGGTTGTCGCGTTGCTGGTCTCGGTGGGTGAGCACGCGTCAACTTCAAAGCGGACCATCATCTTCATATCGAGCATATCCTGTTCTCTCCCAAAAAAAAACGTTGTGAGCACGTCAATATCACAATATCACAATATACAGTGGTAACGCACGTATGTAATGGTCCGATGATGGCCCGAGCTCGGACATCCCGGCGCAGCTTGCGCCGTTGCGGCCTCAAAGGCAAACCCATAGCTCTTCCCGGTAGGTGGCTCGCGAGTGCGGCCCTCCCAACGATTCAGCACGATCGTCTTGTCCCCAACGAGTTCCACGTCAATCCGAAAATCGCGTACTTCCCTGCCCTCCGACGGGTTAAGCCAGCGCAGGAGCTTGCGCAAGCCATTGCGATCCGTGACGACGTCCACGGCAGGCCAGTCAACCGGAGGCTTCTTTTTCTCATGTATCGCGTCTGCGGCGGCGAAGAGGGGAACAAGGGGTATTCGGACATACGTGCCCCGTTCTGGTCTACAAAATGGGCGCCACTATCGGGCTCCAAAGTAAATGGGGCCTTACGACCGGTCCACAGAGCTGGTGAACCTGCATTGTTCCGGGAATCCGACGGCTGTGAGTAATATCTTTCAAGACGGGGGAGGGGAGGACAGTCGTACCTGGAACTACGATCGTAGGCTGCTCTGTATCGACCCAATTGTACGATGCGACGTATTGCACGTTTTCAATTGGGATGTCTTCCGGTGTAGAAGGGTGGGGAGGTGCGGGAATCGTCTCAATGGCTTTGGACGAGTCCAAACCCTTCTTGATGTCGGCCTCAGGAGGAAAGCTGAGAGATGCAGCCGAGCTACTGCCTCCCCTTCCCCTACCTCCACGGACGTAGTATCTATTGCCGTAGTCTGGCCTGGCACGGCCGCCACCGCCACCGTATCCACGCGTGGAGCCTGAAAAGTTCCCGTATTCGCTCGACATGTTGATGAAGTTTTGAGGTTGATGATCGTGGTACGCTCTACGAAGACTGAGACTCTGCCATTTTATACGGCGTGAAGGTTGCGTAGTTGTACTGTGCAGTATGCGGTATGCGTGTGTGCGGCCTTGAGGGTGTGCGGCAAGCAGCTGCGGCCGCAGAGAGGATAGGATCGTTGATCATTGACATAATCGAAAATCAGGCATCCCTCTACTGTAGAAGCACATCAGTCGAAAGAAGGGGCCACTCGTGACAGTCGTCTTACCTTTCTATTGGCGACGACAAGGCGCAAACGACGAAACTTGAACATGAGTGAGTTGCGCATGTTGGAATTCGACGGGGTATTATGAATTATCGACTGCGCTTGCTGCGGGCATGCAAGCAGCAGGCCACTTGCAGCAAGTTGCAGCACCGCAGCAACAGGAGGGATGATAGTAGCAGGCACTAGCTGCGCATGACAACACAGCGCAACCTCAACGCGGATGGATGGAGTCCAGTCCAAAATACGGATGACGGTGACAGCATCGACTTGGAGGGGTTAGAGGGTCTCAGGACTCAAGACTGCTGGTGCGTACAACGCCGCAGCGCCGCAGGAGACCGTGACCCCTCCTGACCAAATCTTTTCTTGATCGGTATGTCACAGTCGAGGCCATGACAAAAAAAAACTGGGGTTTGAGGGTTCTATGGCGGAGGCGGAGGATTGCATTTGCGAGTGGAGGGTTGCTACTGAATGTACGAGTACATGATGTAGTGACCGGTCTCGACGGGCCTTTGCCCACTGTTATTATAAAGTGGCCCAGCGGGTCACCGCTTAAACGCTTAAGGGATTGACGATCTAGCCTAGACCTATGACGACCCATCCGTCCCTTCTATATCTCGTAACAGGTTCAAGTTAAGCACAGACAGGACAGGCTGATACAGCCCAGACCATCTTGCACTATGCCTTTTCAGATGATCACAACCATCTCCAATAGTCCTTATCCTTATCTTCGCGAGCATGATAGATGTAGATGTACACGAGCCCGTGCTCGGCTCATAGATAGATAACATCGCGTAGGTCTGGAACAACTCTACACATGAACTGGTGACGTCTGGTCAAGCCACGATGACGGTTGGCACCACGCTAACCTCATCCATGGTCACATCCACGGCACCCTGTTGTTCCTTTTCGCGTGCGGCCCGCCGCGCAGCCGACTTGGCTTGAATTTCTTCAATTTCTTTGCTCAAACGTTCCTGCAGACCGCCTCAACTTCTCCCACCCATGTTAAGAAAGGAGGAACAACACGTACCGCACGATTTCCCAATTCGGCCTTGTCGAAGATAGAATACGGCTTTGAGTGTTTTGGTGGTTGTTTGTTCCCTGCAAAAGTGCAAACGAGTGAACACGCAGCCCAGTGGAACGAGATCGAGCAGGGTCGCTCTAAGGTTAATGAGAAAACTGACCAAAGGCTGCGTGTGTGAAGACCTCATTCATGAGTTCGTGGTTTCGCCTGTAGCGCGTCAAGGCGAGAGTCCGAGTCGATATATGCTCGAGCTCCTCCGCCGAGTCCTCTTCGTCATGCCGCTGCGGTGGGTGCAGTTGCCTCTGTGCGAAAACAAACGGATCAGAACAAACGCTGCGGTACTTGCGCACGACGCGACGCACCTGGGCGGGATTCATACTACCACTGCGGTCGTGCTGGCTACGACGCTCGAGCGCCTCCATTTCACGATTTTGTTGCACGAGCATCGCTTGTGCGTCTGGCCGTCCGCCTACCCCGATGCCCACGTTTACCCCCGCACCTACGTTCGGTGGCATGCCGCCAACGGAACCTGATGGCGGTACGCGCTGCCCTTGCCTCTCGCCCATAACGAAGACGGCTGGTTCGTTATGCTGGCGCAACGGGTACTGTCGAACTGGCTGGGCTTGCAGGGCGGGCGGGACGGCTAGTTAAAATTGCAAAGGTAAAAAGGGTGTGTTGGTGTCAGGAGCGAAATGAAGATAAACGAAGTACTGACGAGTCGATTGTCCGCGCGAATAATGAATGAGGACGAGGTATGGGTGGCCACCCTTGATGAGACGGTATCGTCTGCGGACGCGCGAAGCGGCCATCTCCCCAGAAAGAGGTACAAAGCCGTGACGTGCCTCCACGACTTCAAGTTCCTATCGATAGAAAACGTGTGTATGCGAAATACAAACACGGACGGTGGCAAACACGTCACGTACGCGTCCGCCTTGGAGTGCGATGGTGTATCGTTGCTCGTGTTCCATGTACCGGATGCCATCTTGTGGGAAATTGACGCCACCTGGGATAAAGAGAAGATATATTTGGCCGTCTGCAGCAACCGAATCAGAAAAGAATAGGTAAGTCACGTCAGAGCTTAGGAGAGTTTACCTGGGGGTTTGTCAATATAGCTTGGTTGGAAGGCAAATTGTGTGGCGAGGGAGACGGCACGTCCAAGCATCTGAACCGCGACTTCATGGGAGAGGTTTGTGTGTGGTGGTAAGTTCTCTGGAAAACGGAGACAGAGTCCCTCTGCCTGAAGACTGTTCGACATGTTGTACACCGTCGAAAGAGCACAGGACGGACGAAATGTTGGGTCAGTGATTACGTAACGGACAATAGATATGATCGCCCACCCGCTGAAATCCATCTCATCATCGACAACTCCCGCCAGACATCTTATGGACACGACATGGACATCGCCACGCAAAATACCATTCTCGAGATCTTTCCCAGCGAGCTGATCGCCGTGATCCTGGCAATGCTCGACTATCGAGACCTTGCCTCGTGCATGCAAGTGAGTCGTCCGTCTCCTTTCTTCTTTCGGAATTCGGCCCTCGCAGCTCAATCCGTGTCCTGCTCACTGCACGCTGGGTTGGTAGGTGTGCAAGCGCATTCTCGATTTAATTGGAAAATCCTCTTCACTGCAGTATCACCTTGAATTAGGAAAAGCATGTATGGAAGATGGCCCTCCGGGCGGAATGTCAACCGATGAGCGTAGAAAAAGGCTGCAAGCGCACGTAGACGCCTGGCGTAACCTTCGGTGGTCTTCCTGCGTCCATCTGTTTGACCTGCCTCACAACACAGTCCTCACGAGTGTCCTCCCGGGTGGAATCCTTGCCTTTCTCTTGTATAGCGAATGCAAGATCAAATTTGTCCAACTTCCATCCAATCTACGGGGAATCGCCATGAGACAGTGGGAGCTCACCTTTTCTTTCCCCCCGTTTGTTTTTTCTCTCGACCCTTCAGAAGATATTCTCGTCGTATTGCAAAGCGAAATGTAAGCAGGTGGAATTTATTGCAAATCGCGTCGACTCGTGCTTACTAGCCCATCGCAGATGGCGCGTTCACTTCTTATCTCTCAGGAGCGGGGAACCACATCCCCTAGCCGCGGACTTTACTCTCTCAGATCCTCCGCCTTCCCTTCGTCAATCAGCGCATCTACAATTACTTGTGGCCGGAAATTATGTCGCTGCTCTACTTTCAACGTATGAACTGACAGTCTGTGATTGGAAGGCTGGCCAAACCGTGCTCGTACGTCCGGGAGCCTATTCATAAACACAACGATGTGTAATACTGATATTACACCAGTATATCGCGTCCTCGGTTATTCTAAGCATGGCATTTCTTCCGGAGAACCGTATCTTAGTTGCCTCCAGCTGTGCAACAGAACTTGTATGCCACCCGGTCCCCGACTCTATAGCAGGTAGTCCTGTTCTTGCCGTGTTCAACCTACACACAATTCCTTTGACAGGGGATCAGCAAGTCACACAAATTCCTGTTGTCATTCTTGCTCTCGAACTTGGGCGCGACATTATTCCAACTGATATGCACCTGCATTACCGACCCAATACCCACTCTTACTCTCCTGGAGTGGCCGTTCCGTTCTTCAGCTCACCGACGGATCACATAATTGCCCTCGAGACAAATAACCACCTTAGATTCCCGTATTCCCGAGACCTGATCCCATTACGCCAAATCGTTCTCATCCCTATCGCTAAGTTACTGTACTATGTCGGTGCTGCCGAGAAGAAGGGACTTGTTGCGTCCTCGAATGGAATGACTGGGGAGCCACGGGGATCTGTAGGGTTCCTGCTCCACGGCCGTCACTCTGTCGCAATGCAGTTTCCGGCTCGCGGTTTATTCCCCATCCCGGCCATCTAACGTTATCGATGTGTGGGACTTCAGCCGTGCTCGGGCTCGCGTTGCGCAACCCCAGACATCTGTCTCGGAATCCATTCTATGTGCCCGGAAGGAGGTAGCTCTCCAGGCCGGTATTTCGGGAAGCGTTACTGCTGCTCTTAGCGAAGATGCGATTGTGATACACGAGGCGAGTATCGTCGCCCCATCTATCTATCATCTTATCTATATCCAACCAATTTACTTTCATAGGCTCTCCCATCCGAGGGGAGAGAGAGGATCCATCTTCTCGTCTTCTAAGATATTCCTCCGCCGGTGTAAAACAGGGCGCGTTTGGGCGCGCCGCTTTGTTGATACATGCCCATCTTGCTGTCCCCACCGCATGGTGGAGTTGCATAAGCAAGAAATGGAGCCAAAAATACCGGCTTTGCGCCGAACGCCATGAAATTTTGGAGAACCAGTCACCCGTATCCCTAAAGGAGTTTCATGAACGATGCCGTAGGCGATTTGCGGCTCCGTGAGAAAGGGCATGGACATCGTTGTCCGGGTAATCTATTGTTGGTCTTCGTGTACAGTACCGTCCGGGTTATACCTTAGATGGTCGTGGAGATCCAGTTTAAGGGCCCGCATGTGGGATTGCTTTGGTACATACAATAAACCCGAATCAATCATGGCACGCGACTCGGACTTTGGTTTTCACATTATTATAATTGACGATGTGAAAGGCTGAAAAGTAATGTAAAGTGAGGATGCGCCATCTTCTATCGTCTCTGGGCTGATGACGGATTTACGATCTGCCAGTCATTGGGCGCGGGCATGATCATCGGGCCGTGATAGTAAGTATAACTTAACGGCGTTGACTCGGAACAAACTCAAACAAAAATCCACTAGCTCCGACGAAGATCAAGCAGGATCGATCAAAACATCAAACCATCGATAGAGTCAAAGATTATCCATGAAGACCGTGCGTGAAGAATCACCGGGTATCACCGCCCACAGTCACTCATAGTCACGGTAAATGTTGACCATCGTTTATCGGGCCATCTGATGCCAGCGGATCAACTGCATGGGGTAAATCGCGCGGATTCACGGCTTCCATAAGTAAAAACGCCGTGTCCGGGTGTACCGTTGGTGTTGGAGTCTTTCCGAGTCCGAGTCGTGAAGTAGAGGCGCAAATCTCCGGCGACAGGTGGATAACGCATCATGCATTGTGCATCATGATCAACAGTGTTTCCATCATCAGCCGGCAGAGCGGGATTCCATTCTCTGTCCAAACTTGTAGAGGGCTACTCATATTGTGAGACGGTGGAACACCTCTACATGATCCTTGAGAGAGGATTTTCGCTATGTTAGCCATGCAATATCGCTGTTGAAAGCGCGACAAACGATGAAAGCGTTGCTGGCACCAATTACGTGTTCTCGTTAAGCGTGCTGACTCGTAAAAGAAACCATTTGATAGTAAATCAGTGTCGCAAAGTCAAGCATTGTTTTGAATGTGTATACACATTCGAATACCCATGTATTCATCAAGTCCCGTAGACCGACATCAGCCCTGTCCTCACGGCTTGCTATGGCGCCGCTAGAGGTGGCTCTCAGTGGTATGAGTAATAAAGATAGCAGCTCTTGTGTAAGCACACGCAACGGCAGTTGGGGATAAGGCCTCTACATGAAGTCCTCTTCCATCTCTTTTACCGAACTGTACTTTGGCTTGGCCGTCTCCTCTTCATCATCGACTTCTACATTAAGGAAGGAATCGTATGAGCGAGCGGCCTTCTCGGCCTTACGCGCCTCAGCGAGCTCTAGATCTGCCTTTTTCTGTCAATTTGAGTGACTTGGGTTGAGTAAACGCGTCCTGATACCATGGAGAAGGGAGGCATACCTTGGCGGCGGCGGCGGCACGCTTAACGGCATTCTCCCGTTTAACTCGTTCAATCCGTTCTGCTTCATGATCTACGACGCGCTCAACCTTCGTCTTGTTGAGACGATTTACGATGGCGTTTTCGCGCTTCGCGATATGGACTACGCGGAATATGACGACATGAAGAGCTCATTCTCCTCATGTTAAGAAGAGGTACGCACTGCGTTTCACCTAAAATGTGCAGAGCTCAGCTGGATGAGCTATTCGGCACAAACAGAGCGGCATACTCTCTTGTCGTTATGAAAAGACACCTGTCCTACAGCCATATCTCCCGTTTTCTTCATGTAACGCATAGACATCAATCACATATTTGGTTCAATGTAGCCGCATGCCCACCTTCAAATTGTCTGCGGGCGTATATATAATCGTGAGGTCATTGCGCTTGTTCCCTGAAAAATTCGGGTTCGGAACTTGGAGGAGAAACTGGAAACGATTTTGGAGTTACCTTCGATGGAGTTGGCCTTTACCAGCTGCGCGCAATCCACAAGCAATGGTTCGGGAATAGCCTCCCAAGAGGATATCGACTCTGGGAGACGGAGATACACGTGCGCAGAGGAAAGCTTGTCAACGTGAAACCAGATGTCTTGTGGCCACGCGTATTTGATCAGATCCTCATCTGAGACACGCCAGTAAGCCAAGGATGACTACGCAATGTGGAAGTGTAGCACGAACTTTCGACCTTATCCCGACCCATGTAAATAGTCACAGGAGGATCATAAGCTATATAGTGTTTGTGAGGTGAACTTTTCGTCGGAAACAATGAGACGGACCTGTGGAAGTGAAGAAAAGCACCATTATCTTTGTACTGTAATAACTTCACGATGACGGCCCTCTGCGCGCGACCCCGTAAGGACGCTTAAGTGGCGAGAAATTGAGCTGCGAAACACGCGTTGACTCGGAGGGGCGCTTCAATTTCCCAGGATCACGCGATCAGGAGCTCGATCCGCTTCTTGAAGCGGGACTTAGGTTGTTGTCTACCCATCGGGCCAGTTTTTCATTCACCAACTAGACATGCCCTGCGCTATATAAATGCGGCCTTGAGAAGAACATGTTCGCCTACCAGAAGCAGCGACTGATGTATCAGTATGATTCAGTACTCCCGTCGCTTCCACCCTCTAGGAAACGAGAAGTGGTTGCATATGCCGTGACGAATTGAAGACATTCTCGCCTTCCTTGATGGCGGCCTCGAGACTCGAGGCCCCAATTGGGCACTGTGTGCACACCTATATTGACATCAACGTTCAGATACTAACTTGTTTCGTTTCAGCCAATACAGTAGAGTTTGGTAACATGTTGTGGTCGGCAACAAGTTTGAACACATAAAACACGTTACGACTGTGTGATAAAGCCTACTATCCGCTTATATGCGAGGGAATTGCTACAGCGTGTATCTGGACAGTCTTCTCTGCTGCACGGGCCACTGTTCCTGGAGATGGACTCATAGCTACGGCTTTCGCGGCATCATCGCTCTCATTCGGGATCCCAACGACGAAGTGCGGGGGGATCCCTGTCTTGGCTTCATCCAAATATGCATTCTATTCCAACTACACTGAGGAATCCAGATCATCGGGAAGGGCATATGGGGGTCCCTCGATGTCTTTGCTCATAGGAGGAACTCCGCTTGTCTCGTTTCGCTTCCCACGGCAAAACTAAACTCAAAGTTGAGGAGGTACAGACTGTACAGTGGAGCACTTGGGCAATGCAGACACAAGCAGACCTCCTGTTTAGGATCCATTTGGCCATGTTGACCTAATGACCTGCCTCAGCCAAAGAGAGTAAGCAGCTGGCTGATGTCAAGTCTTTTAGGCTATGTTGAGACCCCTTTAAGTAATCTTAGGAGGATAGAAACATATTCAGTGCTGTGAGACACACTTCATGGAATGTGGGGCCCATTGTGGCCCATGCAGAGAGACTTGTAGGAGTGGCATGACTTGGAGGAGATGTAGGAGGTCTGTGTGGCCTCATAGAATTGTATAAAAGGTGTAGTGTAGATAGGTAACCATAGGTTTGAGGCAAGCAATTCAGCTACCAAGATTCCCCTCTTTTCTCTCTCTCTCTCTATCTACACTGTGCTGTGTTAGAGTGCAAGTGTGCTGCATCTTGGCACTTTGCATGCCACAAGAGCTCCAAGTTGCTCTACCAGTGTCAATCTGAGCTTTAGAAGGCTTGGTTTAGGTATAGTTGTGGACTATGGGACTGGCTAATTCCCAGACCATTTAGCAGTGGATCAGTGTATCAATGTACTGGCAAACTAATAGTCAGTATGAACCATATTAGAAGGTAAGTCATGAAGAACAAAAGGGAAACATATCTACTAAGTATTGAGATAAGGACAAGTCCAAAACAAGTCCAGTAGACATGGAACAGCAGGCCAGTAAATGGCAGTAATACATGTCTTGTTATAAGTGGACAATCTTGTTACTTGTACTGTTACTGCCACTAGATGTGACCATCGCAGTGTGGGCTTTATATAGTTCTTGAAGTGGGAAAAGCTAAGGGCTTGGCCCCTTAGGTGCATCTGTGTTATGCGCAAGGGACTCATTACTAGATTGAATCGGAGCCTTACTATCGGACACTACCAGTAGTATGCAGGAGACTGAACGATTATGTATTTCCGCAACCCGTATCATTGACTCGTGCCCCTCTGATCCATACACCCTTATATAGTGTGGCTCGTCTTCTGATAAATGACTCATATTAAAACCACCCAAAACCCTTATATGGTACTAGATCACTGAACCCCCTTATTTAGCAGTTAGAGTCTTGTAGAGATCCGACCGTTACTACGATTATCTATAGCGTGTTATCTGGCTTGCTTTGGCTCAGTAGGCTTGGCTTCTGTTTACGTACGCCTTGAGGTCTTCGGTTCAAGACTTGTACAGGTACAAAATATGTGTAAGTCCAGAACATATCGTTGGGGTGTGTCATCGACCCGCGATAAGCCATGTATAGTTATAAGGTACCGTATGACTCATACACTACCTTGGAATCGTTTCAGGTTGTGGGGCTCCTAGCTTGTACGGTACCCCACATGTCATCTTGTATATAAGACGTCTAGAATCAGTCGAGAAGCCTTAAGCTTCTCTTGGAAATCAATCCCCTGTTTTCCATACTCAGACCCATCTAAAGGGGAAAGCCTTTAGCTCATCTCTTGCCCAGAACCCTCAAAGAAGCCCTAGGAAATTTTGACAGAGATTGGACTCGAGGAGGACTTTCGACTTCTCTTCAATTTCATTCCCTATCGTGGAAAAGGTTACTATCACCTGGCAGAGCCTTTCCTACGACTTGTAGATGGTGTTGTAGTGGTAACTGACTACTACAACAACGCCTTCAAGGACGGCATTGTTGTTTGGTAATAATTACTACTAAACAACTAGGTTGTCCTTACAAAGATCATAGAGGTTATTAATAGACCTTGTTATCGATTAGCATTATACCTACTGTATCAAAGTAGATTGGTGGAATTATATCATTACGAACCCACCCTAGAGGAAAACTTACAAAACATATTGATCAGAGGATACACCTTACAGCCCCAACCTCAATCAAATAGGGTTTACCTACTACAGTACTATAGCGAAGAGTCTCTATTGATACTACTCTATCTGCGAAGAATAACTCCTAGAAGAAACTAAAAACAACTCCAGTTGTTTCACAAGCACCAGCTTGCGCTTATCTAGTATAAGTGGCATTAGAAGGATCCATATCAAACAGATCATACGGCTATCGCCAGAATACGCACAGGGCATAACAATCTGAGTAAGGGTTCGTAGCCTCTGTATGTTATACCAGAGGTTCCCCTTGTGAAGTAGAGAAGCAGTTAAGAGGAATAGTGTCACTGCCGCTACTTGCAACCGTAGTAGTAGGACTCAATGATAGTTCTTGAAGAGTAAAAGCTAAGGGCATGGCCCCTTAGATGCATCTGAGTAAGGGTGCATAGCCTCTGTACGTTATACCAGAGGTTCCCCTTGTGAAGTAGAGAGCTTGAGCGAAGAAAGGAGTGCAATGTGGTCACAAGCCTTGTATTGAGATAGACAGGAGACTCAACTTGGAGCTTCCCAATCCAAGTTAGAGTCGTATAAATACATTCCTGGCAGGACTAATGGAGACGCAAACCCGTAGACGGAGATACCAGTATGGGGTAAGTAACTAATTCAACTGTACTACCTGACTGTCCCTAGAATGCCCATCAGAATGATAACAAGCCAACGGATACAATTACAAACCCCAGACAATCCATATCAATAGCTCAAACACTGAGAAATCCAGAAGAGCAGCCCGCACTGCTTGGTATCTACTGTATGCATGTTGTAACGCAGCGAGATCTGTGCAGGCAAGATAACGCTAATAGAGCGTATTCAGTCGGTATACACAAGATTGTATTAAGCATATGGTAGTCACCTAATAGAGCGTACTACGAAAGAGTCAATAAGGAATATCATAGGGAGCGTAAAAGGGCGTACTCACTTCAGTCGGTATACACAAGACTGAAGTGATACAGCGCGAATCTATCTACTTATATAGCTAACGAGTGTGGAGCATGATCGGCCTACATATGAGTGGTATATCATAAGTATATGAGCTAGATATAAGCTAATATAAAGTACAATGTCTGTGATCATAGTGATATGTGCGTATATGAGCGTAACTACGTTATGTGCTGAGGTGCACGGATCTACACATCCGGGCACCTCGGACCGTGGAGCTCGGACGTCCGAGATGCGGATACGTGATCCGGTCAGTCGACCCGTCAGCTCATACATGCGCATGTCTCAACATCCCCCTGTGATCAAGACACTGGTACTTTAGGCAAGTCCAAGGTCTGATACGAAGCTTGTGAGTTTCATGTGCGCGAAGGGCTTTGTAAGTCCATCGGCCAACATGTCTACAGTGCTAGTTCGGATGAGCTCGACCTGCTCATTCTCGATGTAGCCCCGGATGGTGTGATGTTTAATAGGAATGTGCTTCGACTTCCTCCCGGTGACAGGATTGAGAGAAAGGTCAACTGATCCTGAGTTATCACCATGGAGCATGATTGGATCGTCAACCTCATATCCCAGTTCCTCCAGGAACATCCTATACCACATCGCCTGGTTGCCCCCTTTGGCTAGTGCCATGTACTCGGCCTCAGTGGTACTTTGCGCTGCGGTTTTTTGTTTACACGAGCACCAAGAGATGGCGGCGTCAGCCAATAGGAATACATATCCAGACGTAGAGTGTAGATCATCTGGATTATCTCCCCAGCTAGAATCCGAGTAGCCATATAACCCATTTCCACGCGCGCCATCATAGACCAGCTTTAGGTCACTTGTGCCTTTTAGATAGCATAGCACATACTTGGCCAATCTAATATGATGCGGTGATGGATTAGAAGCGTACTGCGCTAGGCGCGAGACAGCGAAGGAGATGTCTGGGCGAGTGCCAATTTGTACATAGAGCAGGCTACCAATGATCTGTTGATATAGCTTTATGTCTGCATTGGAAGCCTGTCCGTCATACTTTCTGAGGTGCACTTCTGCGCCAGTGGGAAGAGGGGTATGCGCAGGATTTGCGTCTGACAACCCAAAGCGATCTATGATCTCTTTTACATAGCGTGATTGATCTATTTCTAAACGCTTTGAAGGTCTATCGCGTTTGATTCTAACTCCAAGATAGGAGTCAATCTCGCCAAGGTCGGTCATCTCGTAGCGTTTAGAAAGAGTAGATTTGATCTGCTTTATGTTGTCAAGAGAGTCGCTTAGAATAGTGATATCATCGACATAGAGGATTATGATGGCTGTCCCCCCGTCATCTTTGCGATGATACACACCAGCATCAGAATGTAAGCGCGTGAATCCAAGATCCAGAAGGACCTTATGAAACTGCAGATTCCAAGCGCGCGAGGCTTGTTTTAGGCCGTAAATTGCCTTTTTCAAGAGACAGACTTTATCGGGATGCTCGGGGTCGATGAAACCCTCGGGTTGCTCCATATAGATCTCCTCTTCTAGTAGCCCATTGAGGAACGCGGATTTCACGTCCATCTGATGGATCTCCCAATCCTCTAGCGCGGCCAACGCTAGGAGTAGTCGCAAGGACTCGAACCGGGCCACTGGGGAGAATGTTTCATCGTAGTCTATGCCGAAAATCTGGGTGAATCCCTTTGCTACCAGCCTTGCGCGAAAGCGCATTTCTATCAATTTACGCTTGAATACCCATTTAGATTTAACGGCCTTCCAGCCCGCGGGTAGATCTACAAGTGTCCAGGTACCATTTTTAGCGAGGGCGTCTATCTCATATTGACAGGCATCTCTCCATTCATCGGCAAAGGCCGATCGCATCGCTTCCTTATAGGTAAGCGGATCTCGATATTCAGCAACAGCAGCACTTATTAATGAATTTAGGAACATGATGTGGTGCAATGCTCCGTCCACAGCTCCGTCCCGTCTCGCGCGTGGGCGCAGAACAGCCCGTTCCACATTGTCCGGGTTGTGATACCTCGGGTTAGGGCGGGGATTGGCTCGAAGACGTCTGGGAGACGGTGGGCGCGGGGGTCCGAAAGAAGGACCAGGGAGGGCGGAGTGAGGCGGAATCTCTGGATTGCGGCGGACGCGCTGAGGACGCGGGTGCTCCGGAGGTGTCTGCACTGCTGGTTGGGAGAGAGGAGTATGGAACTCTGTTTCAGCTCGCTCTGGAGTGGGATGGTGGATAGGCATAGCAGGTGGGATAGGCATAGGAGGCGCAGGGCCTCCATCGGGTAGATCTGGCATATTATAGTGTATTGTAACCGGGCCATCCGATAATATAGGTTGTTGAGGAGGGACAACACGATGTACAACCTCCTTGTGCAGGAAGGATCGCTCATCAAATGTCACATCGCGGGACACGACGATGGATTGGGTAGTGTCATTCCAGAGCCGGTAACCCTTGGAACCCGGCTCATACCCCACAAGCGTCATCTCGATAGATCTCGGATCGAGCTTCTTTCGCTTGTCTTCCGGTGTATGCACATAGGCTTTGGATCCGAAGACGCGGAAATATGAGACATCCGGGACATGCCCAGCAGTCCATAATTCATGCGGTGTGCGCCAACTAATGGTTCTACTGGGAGTCCTATTGTATGTGTGGACGGCAGTATCAACTGCACACTCCCAGAAGCCGAAGGAGAGGTCCGCGCTGTGCAATAGAGCACGTGTTTTATCTAGTATAGTACGATTCCATCTCTTGGCTACACCATTTTGCTGAGGCGAATGGGGCACAGTTAGTTTGTGCTCAATCCCTTTTTCATCCAAGATCGATCTAAGCGTGCCAGACAGGTATTCCCCTCCGCGATCCGAGTGCAGCGCTAGCATGCGCTCCGAGGTTTGATTCTCGGCCCACGCCAAGAACTTCTTGAACGTGGTTGCACATTGATCTTTGGATTTGAGGAAGTAGATGACACCATGTCTAGAGTAGTCATCTATAAAGGTACACATGTATAGAGACCCCTGTATTGAGCGCGTCTGAAACAGACCAGCAAGATCCGAATGTACAATCTGGAGTCTGCGATCCGATCGCTTGGATGAACCCAGAAAGGATGATCTAGTCTGCTTCCCGAGCGCACAGCCGGGGCAGGGAGATGAATCCTGAGTTTCCTTAGGGTCGAGGGTGATTCCTTTAACTGAACTGTTGTGCCTTTTAAGGGCTTGGTAAGAGAGATGCCCCATACGCATATGCCATAGATCAATCGGCATAGAAGAGCTACTGAGCATATGCACAGCTACATTGGAGACATCGAACCAAAATAGATTGCCCTCCTGATAGCCTTCAGCGATGGGTCGTCCTCGGAGTGAGATCGTGAGTTTATTGTCTTTAAAAGTGATTTGGCCACCCTTTTGCATAAGCGCGCTGACTGAGAAGTAGCGTGCGCCTGCGTCTGGGACATGCATTACATTGTGGAGATGGATGATTTTATGTCCTCCGGATGGTCGGATCGCAACAGTTCTGGTCCCAATTTGATCGATCTCTGCATGGCCTCCGAGGCTGACTGAGCCTTTTGTTGGGGACCAATCTATGAAGTCAGATCGGTATGGGGTGATATGATGGGTTGCACCGGAGTCGACCATCCACCGAGAACGGGCGGCAGTGTAAAGGGAAACAGGGAGGTCGTCATTATCATCGACCTCCTGAATAGTCGCGGTATTAATGTGTACGTTGACTGATTTACTAGTGCTTCCGCTGCTTCCGCTGCCTCCCTTGTCTTTCTTCTCCTTCTCCGCCACGTCCTTCTTCTTCTTTCGGCACTCGTTACTTTTGTGGCCGATCTTCTGGCAGTAATAGCATGTGATTTTGCTTTTATCTGCCTTGTCGCCCTTGCGTTTAATTGGAGCGATCTTGTTTAAAGACGCAGAAGCACCGGACCGCTGACCTTCCTCATTGAGTATGTGATCTTGGATCTTTTGCGGGGAAAGGTCCTTCGGCTCGCCTGTCGCTAAGATAGTCGAGGCAACAGCGGAGTAGGTGTCCGGAAGTGCCTTAATAAGGATGAAGGAGTACTGGAGATTGGTGATCTTCATATCATTATTCTCCAGAGTGATGCGTGCATCGTTGAGTTTCTGGAGTTGGGCCAGCATAGGGGAAGAGTCATCGAGAGCGGTGCTTGTTAGAGCAACCCAAGTATTAAATGATGACATAGATCTGACTCCTCCATAGACACGTTTGAGTTCCGCCCACTTGGCTTTGCATGTACTGAACTTTGAGTCGTCCATTACTGTGGTCCAGACGTCTTTCTGGCAGTACATCTCGAGAATGCCTAGAACGATGTCCTCCTTGGCATCCCAGTCCGCGGTGCCTGTGGCAGGCCTGTCCTGGGTGAGATGTGCTTTGAACCCATTTATGCGAAAGAGCGCTGTGATGCGCTGTGCCCAAGTGGGCCAGTTCGTCCCGTCCAAGGTCTCCATGATGGCAGAACCGTTAGGTGGGAAACTGATCGAGGGTGGCATGGTGAGCTGCTATCGTAGGTTATGTATGTGCGATGATTTGGTGATCTGGATGTGAGGAGCAGTCAGATCCAGACGCAACCCCTAGCGCTCCAGACTGTCCACCCTGAATCATAAGATCCAGTCCCTCAGATCTACGCGCGATATGAGGCATATGTACTAGTGTAATCTGTTTAGCGTACTGCAGTTGTAACGAGCCCAAGCGCTCAGGGGAGTGACTACCCCCGCCTTGTTATAGACCCAAGAACTGTGCTCCACAAGGGAGTCAGCAGCCAACCGTTCAGTAGGCAAATAGTCCCCAGGGCCTCCCACCTGGTTTCCTATCATGGCTGTAAGGCTGCATCCGGCTCGTCCACACGTGCTTAACCAGCGATCGCGCGTCCGTTTCCTCCAGGCTAAAGTAATGTTTTATGGTAGAATATGTGATGATTCTAAGGTAATCACACATGATCTCGAGGAAATACTTGCACGTGCTTCTGCATCACGACGCTCCCTCGCACGGCTCGTGGGAAACCCGGGTGAGCGGGCCCAGTCTACGCTGATCCGCCGGCTCCAAGGACCAGGGAAGTGTGGGGTTAACTGATATGAGAGGAACAGAGGCTCGCCTTTCAGGAGTTAATTTGATAATGTTCAAGGGAGCTTGTGTGGTGATCTTCTACTTGGAATTAGAGGGGCGCAGGGCCCATAACCTGTTGTAACGCAGCGAGATCTGTGCCGGCAAGATAACGCTAATAGAGCGTATTCAGTCAGTATACACAAGATTGTATTAAGCATATGGTAGTCACCTAATAGAGCGTACTACGAAAGAGTCAATAAGGAATATCATAGGGAGCGTAAAAGGGCGTACTCACTTCAGTCGGTATACACAAGACTGAAGTGATACAGCGCGAATCTATCTACTTATATAGCTAACGAGTGTGGAGCATGATCGGCCTACATATGAGTGGTATATCATAAGTATATGAGCTAGATATAAGCTAATATAAAGTACAATGTCTGTGATCATAGTGATATGTGCGTATATGAGCGTAACTACGTTATGTGCTGAGGTGCACGGATCTACACATCTGGGCACCTCGGACCGTGGAGCTCGGACGTCCGAGATGTGGATACGTGATCCGGTCAGTTGACCCGTCAGCTCATACACGCGCATGTCTCAACAATGCATTTCGTCACAAGTCCACAATCAAGGGAATCACATGACACAAGACACCAAAATGAGAACAAACCCTGAAGCCCGGATCCTGAATGGAACTTACCCCTGTCTGCATGGTGTACAAGCTAGCCTTGCCCCAGAGAGCCGGTTACAAATAGAGTGTTGCTGGTCGCAAGTATCCTATTCAGATAGACAGGAGACTCAACTTAGAGTTCCGCATCCTCTAAGTTGGCCTATAAATACATCCCTGGCAGGACTAATGGAGATGCAAACCCATAAATGGAGAAACCAGTATGGGGTAAGTAACTAATTCAACTGTACTACCCAACTGTCCCAGGAATGCCTGACAGAACCAGAAAGTAACCCTGGATACAAGTACAACCCTGAGACCAAGACAATTGACATGAATTATAAAGGAGACAGCCCACACTGCCTTTCACATACCATATGCATTTAACATGTCTTGAAACACTGGGAATCAACACAACAAACACCAACATGAATCCAAAACCACATAACCCAGATTCTGATTGGAACTTACCTTTGTCCACAGGGTATACAAGCTAGCCCTGTCCCAGAGAGCTGGTTACATGTACTGTATTGTGCAGAGTTATTCCCAGGGTAAGCTCTGCTGAAGCTTTGAAGATAATAGAGTCTACTCTTAAATAAGAGTCACATAAGAAGACAAAGGCAAAGCTAACTCAAATACAAGTAAGTGTGTGACACCAAAATAGACAAAAGGTGTAACATGTCTGTAGAATATAAGTACAAGTGAGCACATGACACCAAGAATATGAATGAGGGATAACACTTAAAGCTTTTGGTGATAGAGATGAGCTAGAAGGGCTCAGGGAAGCAGGAGTTTGGAAGTGAAGCTGCTGAAGCAGGGAATCTGTAACAAGGGACTTTAAGAGACATAACAATGATGACAGTTTGCTGATGTGTTTAACATGCCAAGCATTATATATCACGGCCAATGTGGATTAGACACAATTCACACAAACTAGACTAAAGCCCTGAAAATGTATGGTTTGTGGTAGGAGTGATACAGTATGTCACGGTAGTATAGACACACTGTGGAAGTGGCTGAAGCGCGATCAGGTCGGAATAATAGAAATATAACCGAGCCACAATCGAGCACCAGTGGCTCGGCTGACAACATTTTGCCCCAGATCGATGAGCCTTTAAGTGATTTCCAAACCTCGAAGGGGGCTGGCTGGGCAATGTCCATCCGAATCATCACAGAAGGATAACTCCGCAATATGATATGGTCTTGCCTTTCTTCCTTCGAGGTCCCTTGATAAAAGGTATTTATAATATGGTTTCCGGTGGTAAAGTAAAATATGATTCAAGTTGTAGAACCAAGAGTTGCTTCCGAGTCCAACACAATCATGAACGACTCGGGAAGGGGGAATACGAGCAGGTAAGGGCGTAATGAAGCCATGATGAAGACGCGTCTAGGCGCCGACGTCGTTAGCCAGGAAGTGCTGACTTCGGAGGCCGGATCGGACACTCAAATCAGATAAAACGTCGAAATTTGATTAGTATTCAAGTTTATACAACGAAAGGGTACTAAGGTATTGTTATAGTATATTCGAAGTTTACGTTAAGGAGCGTATGGTAAAAGGAAAAACAAAATGTCCATGTGCCCGTGCGGAAACCCCAAAAAAAAACATATTGTGAATACTCTTATCAGCAGGTTCAAGGTGTAAAGGTTTATTGCATCTTTTTCGACAGCCACCTTCAGCCTGACAGCATCGGGGCTTACATTTTTCCCAATGACTTGAAAATGGTACGGATTGCTTCAGGGAAGTTAGATTCAGTCTCGTGAATATGGATCTTTTCATGGCCAGCCATCACCCCCAACAATTTATTCACAGAATTGGCGACCAAAGGTCTGGTTCTCTCTAAATCCTCGACCCTTGCGTCCTGCGCGCGGTGGATTTTTATCGCTTCATACTCTCCTTTCGAGATTTCAAGTGGGAACATCCGGGATTTAAAGTTCATCTCCTGGAACCCAACACAATTCTTGCAGTGACGTTCCGCAGAGTCAAACCTCCCAGGCCTGGAAGAGAAAGAGAAATTTCGTGTGTCAGAGCAATCGCAAGTCAACACGGCGAGCAAACCAGCAAGAACGGGCGACAAAACTCACTTGGCGCCTGTGCACGCGCCGTGAAAGGCGATATAGGCCGGACAGACAAAACACGGAAGCATTTTCAGGTATTCTCTCGGCAAATTATCGTAGTGTCGTTTTGAGAACATGTGCTTTTGCCGCGTAGAGTTGTCCCTATCAGTCATGGACTCGCAACATCCGGTATAACACAGGTTGAGAGCACGCTGGACTTCGAGCGGGAGCTTATTCTATATTTTATTGATGATATATGAGAATTTCGTTCAGTCAGGAAACTTTTGTAATTATCCAGGACGAGGTGAGATGAACGTACAAACATGTCTTCAAACCGTGCGCAGTAGGGCTTACCACTAATGTTCCGAGTCGGGCCTCGAGTGCGCCTAGTGTGGGCACTCTTTATGAGACCCGCGCCGATCCGTTTATATGTATCCTTTGACTTTGACTTGGGATTGCGCTTGCGCTTGGGTACGTTTCCGCGTGAAGGGCCGGGAGAGGGGCCAATGTACCCTCGGGGACGTCGGTAACCCAGGAGAGAATAGGCTCGAGGCCATTGCAAATGGGATATGGAAACGGGGAAATGCGTTGCACGTCGGGAAGGCGGGTGCCAGACTTGCGTTGTTGGTAATTCCGTTCATCCGAAAGGCGGGTGGTTCTTCTTGAGGAGAGTGAGTGGCGGAAATGTTGTTTGGATTCGGGAAGGAAGGGCCGGCACCCCATTGAAAGGAGTGGGATAGAACGGCTGTCCAGGACCCATGTTAGAGTTAGCATCGATCGGTGCCATGAAATTCTGGTGCGGGTCATGGTCTTCGTTAGGGTTGATACCGTAGAACGATGTGGGGACGGGAGACATTGTAGACAGGCTAAACGGGTTTTTCCGTTGTGTGTCTTGTCTAAAGAGAGTAGAGAGCGATGCAAGTAAGTTGAGGGACAGAAAACGAGGGCCTGCCTCGACTTTTAAACCACGGATCGAGTAGACTATGCTACCGTCAGAGGTCAATAAATGTGGACGACTGTGGATGAATGCAAGTACATGCGATGCAGATGAAAGGGAATCCCCAGTCCTGAAAAGCTCCGGCGATAAGGGCCATAACACAATACGCCACACCACCAAGTGAGACATTCCCATTGTGGAGGTGGTACGGCACCAGAGTGTAAGACACTGTTGTGGTTATTGGATGGGAGCCTCGTGGAAACGCCGCCTACAATCAATCGTGAAAAAATGCTCTCGAGCAGGTAGAGGACACAACAGACGAGCCTTTGTGAAGGTATGGATTTTGTGGACAAGAAACTGTCGGGTTAGGTACTGCTGCCCGGCCGGCCCGCCAAGGTAAGCCCAACTTCGAAGCCCAACTCTTCAAAATCATGACAAACAACGGTGGTCTACTAGCAAACCTCGAAAGAGGGACTGGGAATTTACCAATCTCACCTGCATGGACATTGCAAATTTCTACCCCTGAGACGCCACACCAAGGAAGTGACGTCGCTACAATGATCCGTATTCCACACCACAAGAGTGGTCCTTGCAAGATCCGCAGGCTGCCGATCGGTTGGCGTAGATGGGGCCGCGCGGTCCTCGCACTCAGATTAGCTTCACCGACTAGATTTCTATCTGCCAGATCATGGATTCTGGAACCGTCTGTTGAGCTGATACCGCACCATGAGCACAAAAGGATTCATAGATGATGACTCGGGCGCATTTTAAAGTATGTGCTCGATATGGGCAAGGATGGAAGTTCACCCGAGGCGCCTTCGATGATATTAGTTACGGAGGAGCTGTTTGGGACACGAACATGGAAAGGCGAGTTTAGTAGATGCTGCTAGATGGTGCAAAATCTCTCCATCTCCGCCCTTTATAATCCAATACGCGCAGAGGACTTCATGAGGGTAGATGCAATACCAGTGCGTCCAGTGTTCGGTGTTGTTAGGTCTCCTCGAAATGGCCTCTGACGGTCATTGACGACGCTGGCTGGCGTTTAAGTAAAAAACCTTCGAAATTTGATGGTACTGTAGCCAAGACCTGTGTGTCACATGGCAAAGTCAAGCTTGTTCTCGAACGTGTAATCAGTTAAGGTAACCAAAGCACCCTATGTACCCACCAAATACCTTAAACCTAAGTTACCATACAGACCCTACACGAAGTCTTCCATTTCTCTCACCGAATTATACTTCGGTTTGGCTACCTCGTCCACTTACACATTTAAAGAGAATCGTATAAACGAGCGACTTTCTCGGCCTTGCGCGCATCAGCGAGTTCTAGGTCTGCATTTTTCTTCCAGGTTGAGGGGATTATGCTAAGTAAATGCGTCTCCGAACTGTGGAATGATGATTGGATTATGGGGTAGGTATACCCCTTGCCGCAGTTGCAGCACGCTTAACGACATTCCCGCGTTTGATTCGATCGATCCGCTCTGCTTCATGATTGACGACGCGTTCAACTTTCGTCTTGTTGCGAGAATCTACGACGGCATTTCGAGTTTCAGTTCGGCATATAGGCTATACGGCATACTGTATAAGATGAGGAACTCGTTTCTCCTGGTGCCGGAAAAAGGGTGCGCGCCTCGTTTCACTTGAGATGATCAGAACTGCTCAGTTGAGATAAGTAATCCGGGGCCGCAGTGCGGCATATTATTGTGTCGCCATAGAAGAAAACGTCTCCTATTGTCATATCTCTTGTTTTCTTCATGAAGCGCGTATCACATAAATCAACGTGGCCATAGAGCATTCCTTATTATCTGCGGTGGCATATAGATTACGAGTTGCGAAGTTATTACGCATGTGTCGCATGAAAATTTCGGGTTCAGGTTCTACAAGGGGAAGCTGGACATAATTTGGGAGCCTCATCTGGCACATCCAAGTAAAGGCGATGAGCACATGAGTGTGAAAGAGTAGCAGGAGCCTTCGACCTTTCGATTATCGACTTATCTAGATGGTCACTAGACGCTCACGTATGTGCCAATACGTCAGGTACTTTTTATGAAGAAACGGAGAGGGAGATATGAAAGTGAAGAAAATTAAAAGCCTCTCTTCACGTCAGGCGGTAGTAACTTCCCACGCACGAATACAGCCCGGCCCGGCGTGAGTACAGGCGCTATACAGCCGCCGTCATTTGGGCATCTTCTACTCGTCTGCCAGTGAGTACTAGTAAGTACGCGACAATGTCGGTCCTCAAGGCTGCGCAGAATGCCAATACCGCCTTTTCTGAGATACCAATAATGTCTGCTTACTCAATTCATACCTAGACATCTTTCTCATGCATCTTCGACTGTAGAGACTTGAAGGATATCGGTGATCCACGTCCTGAGGTCCAACAGTCTCTTGCGAAGCGAATAAGGGATGCGTGCATAGACGTTGGCTTTTTCTATGGTGCGATGCTCATATATTTCTACTGATAACTCACTGATATGCGCACGCAGTCAAGAACCACGGTATCTCTGAAGAGGTCATCGCACTCACCTTGGACTCTATGAAGACCTACTTTTCACTTCCTCTAGAGACCAAGATGGAGGTATGCGTTTTTACACGTTTTCTGATGTTTCCCCTTTATATCTGCGCCAGCTCGACTTTACAAAAACTTCCAACTTCAAAGGGTATAGTGGTGTGCTAAGCAGCAACATCGATCCAGATAGCGCCAGGGACATGCATGAGGGATTTGAATTTGGATGGGAGGCATTGGATGATGTGCCCGGTTCACTTGCAGCCAATGATATGGGCGTGAATGTATGGCCTGATGTCCCAGGGTTCAGGGAAGCCTTGCTTCGGTATTAGTGCGTCTCGCTGTCTTTTATACTTGCCATTAAAAGTAGCTTCTCACGCGTCTTGATCGATATTTTATCTAGTCATGCTGCTGTTGGCCTTGGGAAGAACCTCTTCCCCCTTTTTGCGCGAGCCCTTGACCTTGCCCCAGACTTTTTCGATGACAAGGTACGTATACAGTACATTCACTTGCTGACCTCAATGGCCTCCCGAACTATTGGGAAATGGTCCGAATGGTGATGATGCAACGTAAATTAGACGCAAAATTCGGCTGCGTTGATGCGCGTGCTGCACTACCCGCCGCAGACGGGACCGATCGACGAGCGGGTGAATGGCATCGGCGCTCACACCGAGTAAGGCTTGTCATTGCCTTTCCCATTAAACATTTATTTTTTCTCTGCGCTCTTTGTTTAGTTTTGAGGTGCCTAGTTCCAATACAGGAGTTTTTCTGGTCGAATCTGAAAAGCGGCTTATGTTCAGTGCTTCACCATCCTGTGGCAACACCCGGGCATACAGGCCCTACAAGTCCGCAATACGCGTGGCGAATGGGTAGACGCACCACCCATCCCGGGAACACTTGTCATCAAGTGCGTCTTGTACTCGCTACACTCACTCATCGTCTTCAATATGAGTTTCGTTGGGCAGTTTGGGAGATCAATTTGCAAGATGGACTAGTGCGTCATCTCCGCGCAGAAACCCAACGCTAAATCCCTACAAATTGATACTGTACAGACGACGTTTTCAAGAGCACCGTTCATCGCGCAGCAAATCGCTCGGGTGCTCGACGGTACTCTATCCCTCTCTTCTTTGGCACCGACTATGACGTCCCTCTCGAGGTGAGTTGTCATACCCCTTTCCCCACATTTAGTGGCATTAATAGCCTTGGTAGCCAATCGCCAGCTGCGTAAGTGTCGAGAGGCCGCCACGCTATGAGGTTATGACTGCGGGCGACTATGTTAAGATGAGACTTCAGGCGATGTATGGGCATCAAGCACCGTCGTGATGCTGCTTTAGGTATCTCGATCGAATGTTCGTACAGTAGAGATACTGTATGTGTATAACTTAGTGACCTTGCTCAGGACTCTTCCTTTTTTTAAGAGAGAGAGCGCTAACTAATAAGTGCCATCATAGAAGGAGCGTGGAAATCATGTGATGAAAATCCAAATGGCGATAAGATCGTGCTGGCGGCAGCTGCGTCTGGGCCGCCAACTCACCTCAAGCCAGGTAGGAAACAGCGAAGAGTTTTCAGGAAGACGGAGATAAGGGCATATTAGCCAAGAGTCCAAGTCAAGAAGTATGAGCGTGTTCACTTCATGGCCGCCTAATGTAACGACGGAACAGCTCGACCAGCTCACCCTCCTAGCTACTACCTACGCTCTCTCCCATTCCATCCTCTACCTTCCTCCGATCTCTCCCGAAAGGCCTCCTCCACCTGCGCCCGAATCTGCCATTCTCGCTCCGATCTCCTTGATCCCAACTCCCATCCCGCGGCACCTCTTTTCCAAAGCATTGGCTCTCCAACATGCCTACAACACCTTATATGCTCGCATCGCCCTCGATACTCCCTTCCTCGATCAAGTAATGGGCCCTGGAGGAGTCGCAGATGTCGATGATTTCACATCCGCGTTGTGGACTACATGGAAGAAGCTGCGAGATGAGGGCGTTCCTCCCGTGCGCAGAGCATTGCTCCTCAACGTTGTTCCCGTTCCGTTATGTGCTGATCGAATGGAACTTCTTGCCAGCCTCTCCACCTCGGCATA
The DNA here is from genome assembly GCA_022884055.1 of Russula griseocarnosa. Classification (NCBI taxonomy): domain Eukaryota; kingdom Fungi; phylum Basidiomycota; class Agaricomycetes; order Russulales; family Russulaceae; genus Russula; species Russula griseocarnosa. The sequence continues at coordinate 27,315 of JAGKRU010000053.1, forward strand.
TTTCGCTCTGACTACTTGTTACACCAACCAACTCCTGATGAGCCGATCTCATTCAAACAAGTCGAATTCAATACTATTTCGGCGTCCTTTGGCCCACTCTCCCAGCAAGTCGCCGGGATGCATCGGTACATCGCATTGCCAGCGTTTTAGGAGGATTATCCGGATAACGCCTTTCATTTAGATACCTCATAGAGTCGACTGGCTACTTTGACATATCACCCCTTCTGTCGTCGAGAAATCTTCCAAGCAATGATACTACCAAGGGTCTGGTCAGGGGACTGGCAGAAGCCCATAGAGCCTATGGTGTCCCCGAGTGCGTATTACCGGACGTTTTCCTCAGTTCGTGCCAGATTCAGCCCATGCATATATAGTGCACACGTACTTTTCGTCGTCCAGCCCAATGAGCGGAACGTATTCGATCAACGCATGCTAGAATATCAACTATTTGAAACGTGCGTCACATATTCTGTCGTACTCTTCATTAAACTGATATAGTGTTCATCGCAGCCACGGCATCCACGTTACCAGCCGAACCTTCGCCGAACTCGGCAAGACCGCATCGATCTCAGCATTCCGCGCTCTTCTCATCGCGCCCATCTCGCCCGGATATAAAGTCGCCCCCGTAGAAATCTCAGTGGTATACTATCGCGCCGGATATACCCCAGTAGATTACGCATCGCCTGCCGACTATGCAACGCGCGCCGTTCTAGAACGTTCGCGGGCAGCCCAGTGCCCGAGCATCGCCCTCCAGCTCGCAGGTGCCAAAAAAGTGCAAGAGGTGCTCTCCCGCCCAGGCGTACTCGAGCGCTTCCTCGCGCCTTCGGAAGGCGCCGACGCCGTACGCGATACCTGGGTGAGCATGTGGTCACTCGACAGAGACGACGGCAAAGGCGCGGAAGAGGCGGTGCGTCGCGCGCACGAGCTCGTGCTCAAGCCGCAACGCGAGGGAGGCGGGAATAACATTTACAGGGGAAACATCCCGCCATTCGTCGCGCAGATACCGCAGCAGGAGCGTGTGGCGTGGGTCGCGATGGAACTCATTCGCCCGCCGCGCGGCGTCGGCGCGTATCTTGTTCGGCCTGGCACGGGGAGAGTGAGCGCACGTGTGATGAACGAGTTTGGAGTTTTTGGTTGGGCGTTGTTTGGGGAGGGAAGAGAGGTTAGGGAGGAGCAGGTTGGATGGTTGGTGCGGACGAAGGCGGAGGACGTCGATGAAGGCGGAGTCGCTGCGGGGTTCAGCGTGCTGGATAGTGTCCTACTGGTGGATTAGGAATTGGAGTTCTGCATCTATCAGAGGCGCAAGTTATTCGCACAATGAACAGTGAACTAGTGAACGTGTAAACAGCGGAATTATAGTTCTGCGAAATAAAACGCTTTCCAAAAAAAATAAAAAGATGACGTATACGAAATACTGTACATGCATATATGTCTTTTGCCACAGCCAACATCCGCCCACACGCTCTGTCCTCCTCAAACTACTTACCACCATTTTTGCTTGCTGTCGTATTCTTCCTCATACTCATGTTCATCAGTTGATGCACTGATGGCCGGTAGAACGGCAGAGGTTTCAGAGTTCTGTCTGGGGGAAGTGTGTTTACACGTTGCTGGGGTTGAGATTGAGGTTGCATAGACGCGATTCTAAGGTCCACAGCGCGACCGGAGAGGTGCCGTGCGGCAACAAACTTCCCAATAGCTTCCCTGAAAGGTCTCGATGGGTGGGGTTCATCCAATAGAAGACTCTGCAAGGCGGGTAACACTTCTGTTGTCCTTCCTCCGATGAGCTCTTGAAGGTATGGCGCAATACGTGGTGCTAACTCCTTGGATAGGTAGAAATCCTTCACAGCCGTGAATGGATGTAAAAGCTCCAACCATTGACTGTCTTCGATGTCGTCTTGCCACTCCAGTTTCGAATAACGTCTCTGGCGGATGTAGAGTTGTTCCACCTTGTCCACGAAAGACCGAGGGAAGAATGAGGTGCAGATCTGGGCTATAGACGAAAGTTGCCACTCTGCCCGTCTGCAGGAGATTTCCAAAATGAGGTGGAAGGTGGAGGTGGAAGATGATGTTTTTGGGAATGTGACTTTGACACGCAAATCGGAGAAGTCCACACGTGCTAGATCGTATACTTTGAGCGTTGGTGTGCGACTGATGAACTGGATGAGCTGTGGAGCATCGAATATGAGTTGATGGAACAATGATATTTCCAATTTGTCGAGTTGAGGACAGTCGATCCGGGCCACGAGGTCCTCCAAATATTCGCTGACCCCTTTGAAGTGTAACTCGATGAGGGCGGGGAACACCAAGCGTGTGGATGGGGGCAGACGTCGGCGTTCACGGTTTGGGCGAGATAGAGGCGATTTGAATCCCAAATAAAGCCTTTCAAGCTTTGGCAACGTTGAGATAGAAGTGACGATCGCCTCGGGAGAAATGTACCCGGACTGGGGAATATGGCGAAGATCGAGACAGACAAGGTCAGTGGCGGATGAAAGAAGTTTCGGTAATCCTGGAAATGGAACGCGTTCCAATCGGAGACACTGCAGACGTGGTGCAGATCCGCCCATGAACGAATCTGGGACAACCTGAGCTATTTCAATATCGGAAGAAAGTATCAAATTTGTCAGCGCCGGGAATGGCTCTTGCATTGCATCCAAGATGGCCTTATTCCATTGTCGATCAAGTTTCAGTTTGATTTGGCATACACGATCGTTGCGTTCGAGTGCTGCAACGATGTTATCCCCACCCGACCATGAGCTCGCAAAATCATGTATGGCGATAATGGGAAATGGTGGCCAGATATCCAGCATCTCCCTCAGAGGCGTCCTGGCTGAACAGACGAGCTGCAGATTTAGGCGATGCGGTGAACCAAATATAACGTTCCGCCATTTTTGACACACGTGCACCAGTCTACGCCACCAGGTTTCCGCTTCGAACTCGATGGATTCGACCACAAGGAATTCAAATAACTCTAGGAGGACATCACTGGGGAGAATGTCGATTGTCATCCGACCTACATTGCGCCAGTTAGTTGTTGTTGCAGGATTTTAGGCGAAAAACGTACGTCGATTTCGCCCCGTTCGTTTGTTCCAAGTCCAGGAACGTGCATCGTTCCTTTTGGTTAGCGACTCGGATCCTTTCAAGCTACTATCTATCCGCGTCGATGACCCAGGGCGGCCATGAGATGATGGTGAGCCGAGGGCGGGGTATGATGGGGAGACCTGATGATGGGGACGCTTTCGAGCACGGCTATTTAGGACATTTGTCAGTTGCTGTCAACGTGAGAATTCCCCTTGACATACCACTGAGAACTCATCGGTGTGGGGGTCTGAGGGCCAACTGGAGCCATCTTTGCGGCAGTTTAATACAATGCACTAACGCTAACGCCGTACAGCCCGCTCGTGGCCGCATACCGCCGCTCAACAGCAAAAGTAAGCAAATCCACGGATGCTATTGGCCTATGGGGCAATCGCTCATGCGCTCATGACCAAGCAGACATCGCACATTCCACGTTGCATTTCAACACCACAGTATAACCGGTCATTATAACACCAACGGATTGCTGCATGTGGTAACAACGTGTAACGCATAGCTGTCTGTAAGTAGCGTAGTTGGTCAAATATATTACGTTTCACGTTTTACTCATTTGCAGCGCATTTGACCGAGAACACAGCATAAATCACTGTACTAACCCTTTCTAGAAATTGGTAATCGGACAATCAGACGTATACAGTGGACACCCCCCTAACCCATACCCCTCCGTCACGGCTTCAGGCTATGGGTTATGAGGTATGGCATTCGAGGAAGCCATCAAACTATAGGCCAAAACTTGAAAATTCCGTAAAAAATTATATTACAGCAGATTCGGAAAGCCTTGACGTGCGCCATTTAAAAAAAAAAAAAAAGTTTGAATTTCTGAGGGAACCGGCAAACTCCGTACCAGCGGACCTAACGGACCGTGTACGGAGTTTGTGCCCAGACTCACTCGGAAAATTTTCATTTGCCGGCCTTTTTTTTTTTTTTAAATGGCGCACGTCAAGGTTTTCTGAATCTGCTGTAAAACTATACATATTATTTTAAGTATTCTATGGGCAACCAGATATGCTCTGATGGCTGTTGCTCGTTGCTCATGATGAAGACTGTTGAACGTAACAGGGCTTAGCGCGGCCTGAGGCTCCGTGTCCTGGGTCAACCCGACCATATCAACACTAATGCATCCACATTTGCACTTGCACTGCCCAACCTCACGGTCCACACCCCTTCCTCTCGGCTGTCTCGGCTGCCTCAGGCTGTCCATTGTGCACATGTTGTCACGCCCCATTGGCTTGACTTTGACATATGGGATAGGAGAACACTTGTCATGGGCGCTGACTTGATGGTGGCACCAGGATCACCGGATCGCAGGTCAAAAAGTGATTGTGTCCTATATTAGTACGTATATACCTAGAATATTTGAGTAAAATGTATGGGTTTTGCCCCTCTTTGGGGCAAAAATTGTATGGGTTATGGGATATGAGGGGGTATGGGTTATGTTCGGAAATCCCTGCATTTCAAACTCGGTGACTTCAAAATCCTATGGGTTATGAGAGAGTATGGGTTATCAGGGGTATGGGTTAGGAGGGTGTCGACTGTACCAATGAAGGGAGAAAACATGAAATCATGCCTTGCGCACATGTAAATCTCACCAGACGGGCCAGAGAAGATATTCTTTTTGAAACGTTCGGACGCAAGACTGCCGCGAGGTTGTGAGTAGTTGAAGCCGATCAAGTCATGGATTAGTCGTTTTATTGGATGAAAACTGTGTCAATGCGAGTTTCCAGAGTGGTACCGATGACGGAAATATGCTTCCTAGTTGAGTCAGATCGTATAGCATCGGTAAGACGGTCCCCTTACCAAACTGAAATAGTACTTACTCACAGTAGACTTCGTACGAGTAACCCGCAGATGCCTCTGCAGCATTTTTCTCAAAAACATCCGTCCGTTTAGTACCGCACAGCGAAAATTGAACGTGAAGCTCTTTGCTAGTGGTATGGTAGGGGTGAAATTCTCTGCATCTGCCACGGAAAGAATCATGAATGAGAGTTTGTACATTGCGATGACTGTCAGCGCTTGAATTGCATCGGATTGAAGACACCACGGAGCCTGGGCATGAAAAAGTACTGTCGTGACCGGATCACGTTAAGGAAGAGATGCTGATATCAGAACCAATGTTCACACTCACGTACAGTAAGAGACACGCCTGTGCCTGCGGCGTGACCGTCACGCTCGTCTTCGGGGCGCTGCAAGGATGACTCGTCGCAAGTTCTGACCACACGGCCCGAGTTCAACAACAAAAAAGGCTACTTATCATCCGTTGAAGTATATCCCTTGATCGTCCTTGAGATCGCGGAATACCTAGAGACACCGCGCAACAGCAGGGTGACGACAGTGTGTGTGCGTGTACTTGACATCACATGGGGACAGGAGAATTGATATTCCGGGATGATACCTCGCCGGTCTAACTTGCATCAATAACATTATGTGGTATATACATTGGGCTACTTTAGTACTCACAAGTCACAACCGCCGAAGTAATCGTCGCGGTACCAGAGCGGCAGTGGTCTGGATAGTGTTGCGCTGTAAATGAATCGACACCGCAGGAGATAGACCGTCGCGACTGTCTGGGCATCCGAAAAATAAGACTCACTGTTACAGCTGTAATGGGCTGGGTGACCGCTTGGAGGAGGGAAGAGGTAACTGAACGACACGATCGAGCGCAGACCACCGGTCCGGCTCCCGCCCGCGCCACCTCATTATTGCTGCTGGGGCTTTCGGTGGGGCTTTCGTCAGCGTAGTACGCACACGTACTTTTAGTTGTCCAGCCTAATGAATGGAACATCTGATCAACGCGTGTTATAGTATCAACTGTTTGAATCGTGCGCCACCGATTTTGTTTACTCTTTATTAAACCGATACTGTACAATTTCGAATAGATCGTCACCCACATGTGACTGTGACACACCTGACGAAATTTTTGCTTCGTCAGTTGGTGAGTGACCTGTGACATTGTGCAAATTTCGTCAGGTGTGACAAGCATGCTGGGCGGAGTGACATTTTTTGCCGTTTCAGGACGATACAGCTGCCCGTGGATTCGTCAGTTTATTTTGTGACCCGTGACAGGGCTCACATTTCGTCTACGTCAGGTACCCTTGTGACGCGTGACTGACGAATTATTCGAAATTGTACAGTATACTGGTGCAAGGGGTGTCGGGCCGGCAATCCGGGACCGGGGGTTAGATAGTTAGTCCGTTGTGGATCCCGGATTCGAAAAAAGTTGACTTCTTACCAAATTGCAAAGTTAATATATGAGTCGGAAATAGGGAAAATCACGGGTAACCCGTGGGTCAAAAAATGAAACCCGCACCCGCCCCGCGAAAAACCCGCACCCTTACAGCGGGTCGCGGGTTTCCCGCTCTCACGAGTGCGGGCTTTCACACGGATTTGAGGGATCTGGCGGGTACCCGCCATGTAAGGTGTCATGGGTTGATGTACATTGATGTATTATAAACAAACAGGTGGACATGTATCTCAGAGTGTGCATTGCATTATAATCAACCAAGGAAGTGGAATTATGGTAAAATGAAGTACATTGTTTGGAGATAAACTGTTAAGGTACAAAATAGTACTTGAAGTGGTCGTGCAGGCCTCCGCGGGTATGAAACTTTGTGAGCATGTCCAAATAGGCCTTGTACTTGTGGCCCTCACACTGCTAAGTCCGCGCAAAAGTGCAGCGGTGTCGAGAAAGAGAGGAAGGGGGGTGTTTGGTGTTCGGTAATTTGCGACGCGGATAGCCTTGCACCGCCGTGCATGTCTTGTAATTTTGTATCCAGGGCCGCACTATGTTTATAAAGACGCACGTAAGTTTTCTAAGGCCGCGGATGCGTGCGGCACTCTCGAGAGTGAGGGAACTGAGGTGCACTGAGCTCTGCTGTCGCAAGAAATCAGACTATTATGTAATGTGGCAATCTGCGTTTCTGCTTCATCGGGCCGCTTTCCTGCCGCTTTCCCGCGCTTCAACATGGCCTTCACCGGTACACAGCTGAGTGCGGCTCACTCCCTCCAGTCCTGAGAGTGCTGCACGCATCCGCGGCCTTAGAAAACTTAGGAGCGTCTTTACAGACATAGTTCGGCCCCGGATACAAAATTACAAGACGTACACGGCGGTGCAAGGCTATCCGCGTCGCAAATTACCGAACACCAAACACCCCCCTTCCTCTCTTTCTCGACACCGCTGCACTTTTGCGCGGACTTAGCAGTGTGAGGGCCACAAGTACAAGGCCTATTTGGACATGCTCACAAAGTTTCATACCCCGCGGAGGCCTGCACGACCACTTCAAGTACTATTTTGTACCTTAACAGTTTATCTCCAAACAATGTACTTCATTTTACCATAATTCCACTTCCTTGGTTGATTATAATGCAATGCACACTCTGAGATACATGTCCACCTGTTTGTTTATAATACATCAATGTACATCAACCCATGACACCTTACATGGCGGGTACCCGCCAGATCCCTCAAATCCCGTGTGAAAGCCCGCACCCGTGAGAGCGGGAAACCCGCGACCCGCTGTAAGGGTGCGGGTTTTTCGCGGGGCGGGTGCGGGTTTCATTTTTTGACCCACGGGTTACCCGTGATTTTCCCTAACTGCCGCAGGTTCGAGGGAATGTGCACTTGCGCCCTTGAGGTCACCCGTTTGTCGCACGGTCCTTAACTGTTAATGTTGTGAGCACAGCAGTCATGTGTGCACGTTCTGCATTATAGGGAGTGTTGTAAGTTAGAATGAGTGAAGGAGGTCCGCGTCGTATGCTCAGCCGGGTTATGTAATCACATCAACCCATATTCGTCAGACGTACTACCATATATGGGAGTATTACTGATTACATACCTAGTTAGTTCATCGCTCCCAGCCGTTTCCAAAAAATACGAGCCGCGGTCTTTCTTCGCAAGTCCGACACCCCCTTGTACTGGTGTGGACGAAGGCGGAGGATGTCGATGACGGAGGGCGGTAGTGTCCTTGGTGTTAGGTCGATCTAGATATACTTCCTCACTCGTGGTGCTCTTCGTCCAACTTTCCAAGGGAATATGGTCTAGCGTGAGGACCTTACGATAAAGCGTGGTCTTTGGGCGGGTGGGGCGCGTAGCACGTGGCCATCGATTTTCTTTTGCCACGCAATGCTGTTGCTCGCCCCTGCTGCCATCGCTCGCTCGGTTTCTTTTACCCTCCCACTTTTCCCACAGAACTCTCACGAAGCTTCCCAAACCGATAACACCTTGACACCCTACCCATCGCTGCAGACCCTGCCTCCAACCTACCTCAAGAAACTAGGTTATTACCCATCGCAAATTCAGCAGCCAAATTCCATACCACAGCACTTGTTTTAACACTAGGCAAGGTATGGTAATGCAGGGACCCTACAGCGTGACGGAGCTCTCCCGCCCACCCACGCAGCTTGCAGGCTCCTGTGTCCCGGCCGGGCCAGAAAGCGCTACGCGCTTTACCCACACTGTAGATAGTACACTTTATTAGGCTGGACAAGATAGCACTAGTTACTCAGTGCAATCATAATCATCCCAATCATGAGATAACTGAGCGAAAACCAAAGATGTATCTCCAGCCTCAAGGCGTGATTCCATTTTCACCCCTATGGCGTCGTATATCAGCTCAACACCCAACCCTGCCATCCTAGTACCCTTTTCTTGCACGTTACCGCCTTGTCCCAGAGAAGTCCCCAAAGCCCATAAAGAGTCTTTAATATAGCCGGACTAGTGACTGATCAATGCAATGCATTTCTGATCAGTGATCACTATGCATCGCCTGATCACCACATGCGGTGACTGATTGCAGTCCCTTGTATATGTTGGCCAAACTTTGATTTTGATATCGAGGGCGTGCTATGCCCGACGGATAATTGAAGGTTCGTCATCGCAGGGGTTAGAGTTCGAACAGTTCGAACAGTTCCTACCATTCATGATCGAGCACGTGACGCTACGAAATACAAAGTGCATGTCTCTTACCCCAACATCCGCCCACCACACACACGCTCTGTCCTCACCACATTGCGATTTTAATGGCTACAGGGTGACCGGAGAGCTGTCGTGCGGAATCGAACTTCTTAATGGATTCCCAGAAAGATCTCGATGGGTGGAGCTCCTCCAAGAAAAGATTCCGCAAGGCGGGTAAAACTTCTGCTGTTCTTCCTCCAACGAGATCTCCGAGGGATGACATGATACGTGGTGCAAATTCCTTGGATAGGTAGAGATCCTTTACAGCCGTAAATGGCTGTAAAAGTTCCAGCCATTGGCTTTTCTCGATGTTGTGCCACAAAAGTCTCGAATCACGACTCTCGCGGATGACGAGTATTTCCGTCATGTAAATGAAAGACAGAGGAAGAATGAGGTGCCGATCTGTGCCATAGACGAAAGCTGCCACTCTGGCTGTCTGCAAGAGATTTGCAACGTGAGATGGTAGTTGGAAGATGGTTTCGAGAATCTGACTCCGACATGCAAATCAGAGAAATACAGATGTGCTCGATCATGTACTTCGAGCGTTGGTGTGCGGCTGATAAACTGGATGAGCTGTGGAGTGTCAAATATGAGTTGATGGAACAATGCTATTTCCAAGCAGTCGAGTAGAGGAGCATCAATCCGGGCCACGAGGTCCTCCAAATATTCGCTGACCCCAGTGAAGTGCAATTTGATGAGAACGGGGAGAACCGAGCGTGTGGGTGAGGGCAGACGTCGGCGTTCGCGGTTTGGGTGAGATCGGGGCGAGTCGAATCCCAGATAAAGCCTTTCAAGCCTTGGCAACGTTGAGACACAAGCGACGATCGCCTCGGGTGAAATGTACCCGGAATGGGGAATATGTCGAAGATCGAGACGGACAAGGTCAGTGGAGGATGAAAGAAGTTTCGGTAATCCCGGAATCGAAATGTGATCCAACAGGAGATATTGCAGACGTGGTGCAGATCCACCCATGAACGAATCTGGGACAACCTGAGCTATTTCAATATCGGAAAGAAGTATTAGATGTGTCAGCACCGGGAATGGCTGTTGCATTGCATCCAAGACCTTTTTCCATTGCCGATCGAGTTTTACTTCGATTTGACATACACGATCATTGCGTTCGAGTGCCGCAACGATGTTATCCCCACCCCACCATGAGCGCGCAAAATCATGTATGGCGATGATGGGAAACGGTGGCCAGACATCCAGCATCTTCCACAGAGGCGTCCTGGCTGAGCAGACAAGCCGCAGATTTAGGCGATGCGGTGAACCAAATATAACGTTCCGCCATTTTTGACACACGTGCACCAGTCTACGCCACCAGGTTTCCGCTTCGAACTCGATGGATTCGACCACAAGGAATCCAAATATCCCTAGGAGGACATCATCGGGAGAATATCGATTGTCATCCGACCTACATTGTGCCAGTTAGTTGTTGTTGCAGGATTTCGGGTAAAACATACGCCGATTTTGTCCTGTTCGTTTGTTCCAAGTCCAGGAACGTGCATCCTTCCCTTTGGTTAGCGACTCGGATCCTTTCAAGCTACCATCTATCTGCGCCGATGACCCAGGGCGGCCATGAGATGATGGTGAGCCGAGGGCGGGGTATGCTGGGGAGACTTGATGATGGGGACGTTTTCGAGCACGGCTATTTAAGATATTTGTCAGTTTCTGTCGGTGTGAGAATTCCCCTTGACATACCACTGAGAACTCATCGGTTGGGGTCTGAGGGCCAAGCGTTGCTTTGAAGCCATCTCTGCGGCCGTTTAATACAAAGCACTGACCCCGGCTCTGATGCCGTACAGCTTACCGTTCATGACTAAGGAGACACGCACTCTCCACATTGCATTTTAACACCGCAGCATAACCGGTCATCAATCATACACCGTGACGAATAATTGACACCAACAGATCAATGCGTGGTAACAGGATGTAACGCATACAGTACTAATATGCGGCGCATTTGATTGAGTGAGGACACAGCATGAATCACTGTACTAGAAATTGTTAATCGGACAAGGAAGCAGACGGTAGCAGCGTGGGGCGGATTCACGATACCAATGAAAGCGGAAAACGTGAAACCACGCCTTGCGCACGTGTAAAGCACGTGTAAATCTCACCAGGCTGGCCAGAGAAGAAATTCTTTTTGAAACGTTCGGACGCAACATTGCCGCGAGGCTGTGAGTAGTTGAAGAACAGAAGAAGCCGATCAAGTCATGCATTAGGCGTTTTGTTTGATGAAAACTGTGTCAATGTGAGTTTCCAGAGTGGTAGCAAAGACGGAAATATACTTCCTAGTCAAGTTAGATCGTATAGCATCGGTAAGGCGGTCCCCTTACCAAACTGAAATAGTACTTACTCACAGGAGACTTCGTATGAGTAACCCGCAGATGCCCCTGCCGCATTTTTCTCGAAAACATCCATCCGTTTGGTACCGCACAGCGAAAGCTGAACGTGAAGCTCTCTTTGCTAGTGGTATGGTATAGGCGAAATTCTCTGCATCTGCCACGGAAAGAATCATGAACGAGAGTTTGTACATTGTGATGACTGTCGGCACTTGAATTGCATCTGCATCAGATTGAAGACATCACGGAGCCTGGGCATGAAAAAGTACTGTCGTGACCGGATCACGTTAAGGAAGAGATGCCCATATTAGAACCAATGTTCACACTTACCTAAGAGACACGCCTGTGCCTGCGGCGTGACACACTCGTCTTTGGAGCGCTGCAAGGATGACTCGCAAGTTCTGACTTCACGGGTCCGAGTCCAATAACAACAGACTGAAGGGGAGATGACAGTGCGTGTGTGCGTGTACATGGGAACAGGAGAATGATACCTTGTCGTTCGAACTTTGGTGTTTGGTGAAAACCGTCGGTCCGGTTCCCGCCCAGGCCACGTGGCTTCGTTATTTGCTGCTGTGCGGGGGCATCCGCGTCCCCCAGTCAAAATGATCTGTTCACAGACTATCTTCATTGTACGCTCCGAACTCGTGCCGATGTGTGTGCTGAAGCGTCTTTTGTTTCTGTTGTACACTGAGCTAACTTCACCGTTGGCACGTGGCCACTCAACTGGCGAATCGCAAACGACATTACACATGCATGGCGATGTTCATGTCTATGTATCGGCCCCTCCTTCACAATGGAAAAAGTCGCTTCCACTCCCCCTCTATGATCCTTTATCAGGTGAAACGTCAAGTGGAGTCTCCTGATCGATAGAAAGTTCCTCAGTCTGTGCCAGTTTCACCTCACGTAGAATTAATGGCGGGTGATTCAAACAGCTGTGATTATAACACGCGTTGATCGAATATATTCCGCTCATTAGGCTGGAAAAGTACATGTACGGTTTACTCTTCATAAACGGATATACAGTAGTGCTCATCGCAGCCACTGTTACCAGCCGAACGTTCGCCGAACTCGGCAAGACCACATTGATCTTAGCATCCTATGCTCTTCTCATCTTACCATCTCGCCCGGATATAAAGTCACACCTTTAGAAATCTTATCGCGCCGGATATGACCCTGACTCCCCGTAGACTGTCCATCGCCTGCTGACTATGCAACACGCGCTGTTCTAGAAAGTTCGGGCACAGCCCAGTGCCCTAGTATCGCCCTCCAGCTTGCATGCGCTAAAAAGGTACAGGAGGTTCTCTCCCCAGGCATACTCGGGCACTTCCTTGCGCCTGTGGAAGGCGCCGACGCCATACGGGATACCTGGGTAATCACTGAGCATGTGGTCACTCGACAGAGAGAACGGCAAAGGTGCGGAAGAGGTGGTGCGACGAGCTCGTGCTCAAGCCGCAACGCGAGAGAGGTGGAAACAAAATTTACAAGGGAATATTCTGCCATTCGTCGCGCAGATACTGCAGCAGGAGCACTTGACATGGGTCACGATGGAACTCATTCGCTCGCCGCGCGGTGTCAGCATGTATCTTGTTCGGCCTGGGACGGGGAGAGTGAGCGCGCGTATGATGAATGTGTTTGGTGTGTTTGGTTGGGCGTTGTTTGGAGAGGGAAGAGAGGTTAGGGAGGAACAGGTTGGGAGGTTGGTGAGGACGAAGGCAGAGGACGTCGATGAGGGCGGAGTCGCTGCGGGGTTCAGCGTGCTGGATAGTGTCCTATTGGTCGATTAAGGAGAGCTCTGCATCTACCAGAGGCGCAAGTTATTCGCACAATGAACAGTGAACGTGTCAACAGCGGAATTACAGTCCTGCCAAATAAAACGCTTCCAAAAAAAAGACGTCTGATATGAAATACTGAACATGCATAGTATGTGTCTCTTGCCACAGCCAACATCCGCCCTCGCCCACACGTTCTGCCCTCTTCAAACTACTTACCGTTTGCAGTTTTAATCTCCACAGTGCGACCTGAGAGGTGCCGTGCGGCAACGAACCTCCCAATAGCTTCCTCGAAATGTCTCGATGGGTAGAGTTCGTCCAAGAGAAGACTCTGCAAGGCGGGTAACACTTCTGTTGTCCTTCCTCCGACGAGCTCTTGAAGGTATGGCGCAATACGTGGTTCAAATTCCTTGGATAGGTAGAGATACTTCACAGCCGTAAATGGATGTAAAAGTTCCATCCATTGGCTGTGTTCGATGTCGTCTTGCCACTCCAGTTTCGAATACGTTCTCTGGCGGATGTAGAGTCGTTCCACCTTGTCAACCAAAGACCGAGGGAAGAATGAGGTGCAGATCTGGGCTATTGACGAGAGTTGCCACTCTGCCCGTCTGCAGGAGATTTCCAAAATGAGGTGGAAGGTGGAGGTGGAAGATGATGTTTTCGGAAATATGACTTTGACACGCGAATCGGAGAAGTCCACACGTGCTCGATTGTATACTTCGAGCATTGGTGTCCGACTGATGAACTGGATGAGCTGTGGAGCATCGAATATGAGCTGATGGAACAATGATATTTCAAAACAGTCGAGTAGAGGACAATCGATCCGGCCCACGAGGTCCTCCAAATATTCGCTGACCCTTTGAAGTACAACTTTACGAGAGCGGGAGAACCGAACGTGTGGGTGGGGGCAGCCGTCGGGTTTCGGGTTTGGGCGAGATCGAGGAGAGTCGAATCCCAGACAAAGTCTTTCAAGTCCTGGCAATGTGGAGAGACAAGTGACGATCGCCTCGGGTGAAATGTATCCGGAATGAGGAATATGTCGAAGATCGAGACGGACAAGGTCAGTGGTGGATGAAAGAAGTTTCGGTAATCCCGGAATTGAAACGCGACCCAATAGGAGATATTGCAGACGTGGTGCAGATCCGCCCATGAACGAATCGGGAGCAACCGGAGATATTTCAATATCGGAAAGAAGTATCAGATGTGTCAGCACTGGGAATGGCTCTTGCATCGCATCCAAGACCTTTTTCCATTGCAGATCGAGTTTCACTTTGATTCGACATACACGATCATAGCACTCGAGTGCCGCAACGATGTTATCCCCACCCGACCATGAGCGCGCAAAATTATGTATGGCGATGATGGGGAACGGTGGCCAGACATCCAGCATCTCCCTCAGAGGCGTCCTGGCTGAACAGACGAGCCGCAGATTTAGGCGATGCGATGAACCAAATATAACGTTCCGCCATTGTCGACACACGTGCACCAGTGTACGCCACCAGGTTTCCGCTTCGAACCCGCTGGATTCGACCACAAGGAAATAGAATATTTCTAGGAGGACATCATCAGGGAGAATGTGAATTGTCATCTGACCTACGTTGCGCCGGTCAGTTTTTGTTGCAGGATTTTGGGCGAAAACGTACGCCGATTTCGTCCTGTTAGTTTTTTCCAAATCCAGGAACGTGCATCGTTTCTTTTTATTAACTTGGAGCCTTTCAGGCTACCATCTATCTGAATCGATGGCCCAGGGCGGCCATGAGATGATGGTAAGCCGAGGGCGGGGTATGCTGGGGAAACCTGATGATAGGGATGCTTTTGAGCAGGGCTATTTAAGACATTTGTCAGTGTTGTCAATGTGAGAATTCCCCTTGACATACCGCTGAGAACTCATCGGTGGGCGTCTGAGGGCCAAACGATTGTTCTGGAGCCATCTCTGCGGCAGTTTAATACGATTCACTAACCCTGACAGCCGTACAGCCTGCCCTTTGGCCTCGTGGCCACATCCAGGCCCCTAAGCGGACATCGCACGTTCCACGTTAGTAACACCGCAGCATAACCGGTCATTTAACTATAACGAATAATTGACACCGACGGATCGCTGCACGTGGTAACAAGGGGTAACCCAGCACTAATATGCAATGCATTTCACCGAGGACACAGCATAAATCACTGTACTAACCTTTCTAGAAATTGGTAATCCAAGGAAGCAAACGGTAGCAGCGTGGGGCAGATTCACGATATTAATGAAGGCGGAAAACGTGAAACCACGCCCTGCACACGTGTAAACCGACCGGCCAGAGAAAAACTTATCCTTGAAACGTTCGGACGCAAGATTACTGCGAGGCTGTGAGCAGTTGAAGAAGCCGATCAAGTCATGGATTAGGTGTTTTATTGGATGAAAACCGTGACAACGCGCGTTTCCAGGTGGTAGCAAAGACGGAAATATACTTCCTAATCGAGTTAGATCGTATAGCATCGGTAAGACGGTCCCCTTACCAAACTGAAATAGTACTTACTGTACTCACAGGAGACTTCGTAAGAGTAACCTGCAGATGTCCCTGTGGCATTTTTCTCAAAAAATATCGGCTCGTTTGGTACCGCACAGCGAAAACTGGACGTGAGGCTCTTTGCTAGTGGTATGGTAGGGGTGAAATTCTCTGCATCTGCCACGGCAAGAATCATAAATGAGAGTTTGTACATTGCGATGACTGTCGACACTTGAATTGCATCGGATTGAAGACATCGCGGAGCCTGGGCATGAAAAAGTGCTGTCGTGATCGGATTACGTTAATGAATATATGCTAATATCAGAACCGATATTCACACCCACCTAAGAGACACGTCTGTGTCTGCGGCATGACGCGCTCGTCTTCGGAGGGCTGCAAGGATGGCTCGCAAGTTCTGACTTCAAGGTCCGAGACCAACAACAACAAAGGCTACTTATCATGTATGGGTTGAAGCGTATCCTTTAATCGTCCTTGAGATCGCGGAATACCTAGAGACACCACGCAACAGCAGGGCGACGATAGTGTGTGTGTGTAATTGACATCACATGGGAACAGGAGAATGGATATCCCGGGATGATACCTCGCCGGTCGAACTTGCATCAACAACATCATGTGGTAGACACATTGGGGCTACTTCAGTATTCACAACCGCCGTAGTAGTCGTCGCGATACCGGAACGGCAGTGGTCTGGATAGTGTTGCGCTGTAAATGAATCGACACTGTGGGAGATAGACCGTCGCGGCTGTCTGGGCATCCGAAAAATAAGACTCACTGTTAATGGTGTGACGTGACCGAACTGAGCGACTGAGAACACCACCGGTCCGGCTCCCGCTCGTGCCGCGCGGCTATTGCTGCTTTCGGTGGGGCTTTCGTCAGCGCAGCGCGCATACTACTGTACATCCAGCCTAATGAATGGAGCATCCGATCAACGCATGTTATAATATCAACTGTTTGAATCGTGCGCCACCGATTCTGTTTACTCTTTATTAGACCGATATATAGTAGTGGTTCAGTTGGTGTTGGACGAAGGTCCTCCATATCGATGAGGGCGGAGTAGTTAGTGTTTTGGATTAGGAAGGAGAGCTCGTCTAGCCCCTATCAGCCCTATCTCGTCTTCTCTTCTTCTACTGCATTCGATCTAGATCTACTTCCTCACTCATAGAGCGTGGTCTTTGGGCGGGTGGGGCGCGTAGCACGTAGCCATCGATTATCTCTTCCCCACCTGCCACGCTGCTGCTCGCCATCGCTCGCTCGCTTTCTTTTACCCTCCCATTTCTCCCACAGAACTCTCACTAAGCTTCCCAAACCGATAACGCCTTGACACCCTACCCATCGCTGCCGACCCTACCCATCGCAAGTTCAGCAGCCAAACTCCATATCACAGCACTCGTTTTAATACTCACAGGCACAGTCTGGTCATTCAGGGACCCTACAGCGCGACGGAGCTCTCCTGCCCACCTACGCAGCTGGCAGGCTCCCTGTGTCCCAGCCAGGCCAGAAAGCGCCACACGCTTTACCCACACTGTAGATAGTATGCTTTATTAGGCTGAATAAGATAGCACTAATTACCCAGTGCAATCATAATCATCCCAATTGTGAGATAACTGAGCGATAACCAAAGATGTATCTCCAGCCTCAAGGCGTGATTCCATTTTCACCCCTATGGCGTCGTGTATCAGCTCAGCGCTCAACGCGCTCAACCCCCAACCCTGCCATCCTAGTACCCTTTTCTTGCATGTTACCACCTTGTCGCAGAGAAGTCCCCAAAGTCCATAAAGAGTCTTCAATATAGCCAGACTAGTGACTGATCAATGCAATGCATTTCTGATCAGCGATCACTATGCATCGCCTGATCACACATGCGGTGACTGATTGCAGTCCCTTGTATATGTTGGCCAAACTTTGATTTTGATATCGAGGTGGCGGATAATTAAGATTCGTCATCGGAGCTCGCTAGAGTTCGCCTAACTTACCACTCATATGATCGAGCACGTGACGCTACGAAATACAAGCACCCCCACACACACGCTCTGTCCTCACCACATTGCGATTTTAATGGCTACAGGGTGATTGGAGAGCTGTCGTGCGGCATCGAACTTCTTAATGGATTCCCAGAAAGATCTCGATGGGTGGAGTTCCTCCAAGAAAAGATTCCGCAAGGCAGGTAACACTTCCGCTGTTCTTCCTCCAACGAGATCTCCAAGGGATGACATGATACGTGGTGCAAATTCCTTGGATAGGTAGAGATCCTTTACAGTCGTAAATGGCTGTAAAAGTTCCAGCCATTGGTTGTTCTCGATGTTGTGCCACAAAAGTCTCGAATCACGACTCTCGCGGATGACGAGTATTTCCGCCCTGTAAATGAAAGACAGAGGGAAGAATGAGGTGCCGATCTGTGCCATAGACGAAAGCTGCCACTCTGGCTGTCTGCAAGAGATTTGCAACGTGAGGTGGTAGTTGGAAGATGGTTTCGAGAATCTGACTCCGACATGCAAATCAGAGAAATACAGATGTGCTCGATCATGTACTTCGAGCGTTGGTGTGCGGCTGATAAACTGGATGAGCTGTGGAGTGTCAAATATGAGTTGATGGAACAATGCTATTTCCAAACAGTGGAGTAGAGGGGTATCAATCCGGGCCACGAGGTCCTCCAAATATTCGCTGACCCCAGTGAAGTGCAATTTGATGAGAGCGGGGAGAACCGAGCGTGTGGGTGAGGGTAGACGTCGGCGTTCGCGGTTTGGGTGAGATCGAGGTGATTCGAATGCCAGATAAAGCCTTTCAAGCCTTGGCAACGTTGAGACACAAGTGACGATCGCCTCGGGTGAAATGTACCCGGAATGGGGAATATGTCGAAGATCGAGACGGACAAGGTCAGTGGAGGATGAAAGAAGTTTCGGTAATCCCGGAATTGGAACGCGATCCAACAGGAGATATTGCAGACGTGGTGCAGATCCGCCCATGAACGAATCGGGAGCAACCGGAGATATTTCAATATCGGAAAGAAGTATTAGATGTGTCAGCACCGGGAATGGCTCTTGCATTGCACCCCCGACGTTTTTCCATTGGAGATCGAGTTTCACTTCGATTTGACATACACGATCATTGCGCTCGAGTGCCGCAACGATGTTATCCCCACCCCACCATGAGCCCGCAAAATCTTGTATGACAATGATGGGAAACGGTGGCCAGACATCCAGCATCTCCCTCAGAGGCGTCCTGGCTGAACAGACGAGTCGCAGATTTAGGCGATGCGGTGAACCAAATATAACGTTCCGCCATTTTTGACACACGTGTACCAGTCTACGACACCAGGTTTCCGCTTCGAACTCGATGGATTCGACCACAAGGAATCCAAATATCCCTAGGAGGACATCATCGGGGAGAATATTGATTGTCATCCGACCTACATTGCGCCAGTTAGTTGTTGTTGCAGGATTTCGGGTAAAACGTACGTCGATTTTGTCCTATTCGTTTGTTCCAAGTCCAGGAACGTGCTTCGTTCCTTTTGGTTAGCGACTCGGATCCTTTCAAGCTACCATCTATCTGCGTCGATGACCCAGGGCGGCCATGAGATGATGGTGAGCCGAGGGCGAGGTATGCTACTATGCTGGGGAGTCCTGATGATGGGGACGCTTTCGAGCAGGGCTATTTAAGACATTTGTCAGTTGCTGTCAATGTGAGAATTCCCCTTGACATACCACTGAAAACTCATCGGTGGGGGGTCTGAGGGCCAAACGATTGCTCTGGAGCCATCTCTACGGCAGTTTAATACAAAGCACTAATGCACTAACCCCGACTCTACGCCGTACAGCCTACCGTTCATGACTAAGCAGACACGCGCATTCCACATTGCATTTTAACACCGCAGCATAAATTGACACCAACAGATCGCTGCGTGGTAATAGGGTGTAACGCGTACAGTACTAATACTATATGCGGCGCATTTGACCGAGGACACTGTAGTGATGTGAGGATGAGAATGGAGATAGACGCTCCGGGAGCATCCGAGGAGGGATAGATGTAGAATACTCTGTATATCACTCCTACGCTATAGGCACAATATATATACTGTCTGGATACCTGTATGTAATCAGGAGGGCGTACGGCCGGCTGTCCTAGGAGCTGCCATAGGGGCTGGTACACATCACATGTGGGACATAGGAGCGTGGAGCTCGGGCTCGGAGCACGTGGAGCCCGGCGGCGCGCAACACTCCCTTCAGATGGGCGCTAGGCCCATTTCTGCTGTGTGTGTTTTGTGCTTTGGGTGTGGTAGTGGTTTGGTTAATACATCGGCGGTTTGGTTCTCATCCCGGCAAGTTACGGTATTGACGACTTTGTGGGCGATTAGTTGTCTTATAATGTGCCATTTTAGATCGATGTGTCTTGATCGCTGGGAGGAGTAGGGGTTTGCCGTCATTGCTATTGCCCCGGTACTGTCGCAGTGAAGTGGGATCGGGTGCTCTATTGGGAAACCGAGTTCTGTATAGAGGTTTCGGAGCCAGCGTCCCTCGGATCCTGCATGTGATAGGGCGATGTATTCCGCTTCGGTGCTAGACTGGGCGCTGAGGGTCTGCTTCTTCGATTTCCACAGGATAGCACCTCCGGCTGACATGAATACTATTCCGGTGGTAGATTTTCTTTCTTCTGTATTAGCATGTGTGGCGTCGGAATAACCGATGAACGGTATGGATCTCGCGTAAGAGTTTTTGTATGTGATTGCATATGTTTTGGTTCTGGACAGGTACTGTAAGATCCGCTTAAGCATTTCGTAGTGTTTCAGACTTGGGTTGGTGGTAAAGCATGCTAGTCTGTTTACCGCGAATGCGATGTCTGGTCTCGTGGCATTGGCGATGTATTGGAGTTCACCTAATAGACTCGCGAATGGATTGCTGCGGTTTTCGTGCAATTGGTCAGGATTAGGTTCAATCGTTGAGTGTGTATCTAATGGTGTGTGTTACATCCTGTAGTGTATTCGGTGATGGCCTAATCGGGGTTTGTATGCGAAGATATACTGTAAGTTCTGATTCCGCCGATCTTGATGACTCTGAGAGTGTTGGACTTCTCCTAATTAATATGAACGCTTCTTGGACCCTTTTGTTTAATAATGCAATGCATGTCCCGTTCTATAGACAGTATAGGGCGCAGACTGCCTTCCAATAGTTCTCGACTATTGCCTTCTTGGAGGATGGGTGTATCATCTCCTGAGTTGCGTTAGACGTCTGAGGTCTACGACAATCGAAAGATATTGATTGAGTCTCTGTATAGCAAGTTGTTGCAAGGCTTGCACCCTTGTTGTCGTAGTTCTTGATGATTCTATGTTTCAAAGTCTAAGGACTTATCTCTTGTGGAGCGAGATAGGGCCTTAGCGAAGCTCTTCCTCTTCTTGATCGGTTGTAGAGATGAGCTAGAAGCAAACCCTTCTAGTTGGCTCAGGGAAGTTCAGAAAGACAGGAAATGGATTTCTAGAGAAGCTTAAGGCTTCTCGAAGTTCTACCGGATCATTTATATACATCTGTATCACTGATTATGTAAGAAACACGATATTGTGGACACCTCTACTCACCCCTAAACAGGAAATGAACACTATGACATCATAGAGTCCAGGTTGTTAACTACATGGGTGTGAAGTGTCATCGGTACCGTGAAATGACATATAGGTATGAAGTTAGGACTCTGATGGTTGCATCAGGTTGTCAATACTATACCTGTACTCAGAGTAACAGAGCGACAGTGTGAAATGAAAAGCAGATAAGGAATCTAAACTCTAGCGGGTGCGTTAGGTAGATGATTCCATATCTCGATCAGAGTAACAGCTGATGGCCGTCACGAACATAATTGGTTAACCTATGAAGTGATGGAAGTCCAGTCCATCGCCACACAAGTTAATTAACGGGCACAATAACAAACGGTTCTAAACTCAAAGCAGCATGTATTCGAGAAGCACAAGCCAGAGCAGAAAAGGCGGAACGAAGCGTAAACTGCGAATCAAGGTACATAGCATTCGTGTAGACCAAAAGGGGATCAGTTCGTAACAGTGTGGCAACGGGGTTGGCGTGTTCCATATTTTCTCATTTGAGTATGGCTTCGATGTAGTTTTGTTGTGTGATCGATAGGGAGTTTTCGCGTCTTATGATTTGTATGCCGATGATTTTGGAGGGTTCACCGAGGTCAGTGGTTTGCCATTGCTGAGACAATTGTTCTTTGGTGAGGCGCATACCTACTTCGGTGTTGGTGAAGATGAGCAGATCATCCACCCAAATGGTGATGATCTGGAAGTCTCGTCCTTGACGTCGAATGTATGCGTAGGGGTCTGAATATAGGCGCGTGAACCCTATGTTCTGTAGGCCATTGTCAACTGTATGTTCCATTCTCGACCAGCTTGTTTTAGTCCGTAGAGAGTTTTATTTAGTTTGCAGATCTTATCAGTCCCATCACTGTACCTGTTGGGTTGCTTCATGTATATGTCTTCTTTGAGTATCCCGTTTAGGTACGTGCCCTTAATGTTGAGCTGTTGGATCCGTAGATTCATAGCTGGAACCATGGCTAAGATCAATTGGATGGTTTCCATGCGTACAACAGGTGAAAATGTCTCATTATAATTGAACCCGGGACGCTGTGAGCATCCTTTGATCACAAGCCTGGCTTTGTATTTTATGATTAGCCCCTGATTGTTAGTCTTCTTTACGAATAACCATTTGTTGGCGATGGGGATCGCGTCGAGCGGTTTTTTGACAAGCGTCCAGGTACCCATGTCCTGGAGCTGTTCCAACTCAGCTTCAATCGCCTTCTCCCATTCAGGCCAATTGGGTGATTTCTTTGCTTCTTTAAGACTGATCGGGCCGTCGTTTGTAGCCGCGTTATACGACTCGTCATTTATCATGAGGTGGATCGCGATCATGGAATCCTCATTGTCATCGCTATTGGAGAATGGGTTATCCAGTTGTCTGTAATCCTTTTTTACCCCCCTGGTACGTTTGCGATCTTTATTAATATCTTCATTGGCAAATCTTTTGCCAGTTCCCATCATTAATCTGCTAGGACCTGGAACGGGTGTCTCCTCGTTCATATGCGGTTCGTTAGGTAACGTTGATGGAGGTGGGATCGTGATTGGATCTTTGCTAGGTGGGGTATGTTCGATACTATTTAGGAATTTGTAGTTTCTCGAAGTGGATATTTTTCGAGTATCTTTATTATAGTATCTGATAGCACGTGCTCTGTTGTCAAATCCTACAAGGATTTTTTCTGTTGCCTTAGGAAGCATTTTCCTTGGTGCTGACGGGCCGTCCTGTAACACGTATATGCTAGATCCGAATTCTCTCAGATGAGATACATCCGGTTTTTTATTAAACCAGCGCTCATATGGTGTAGCATTGGCTACAGCGCAGGAGAATGATCGGTTGCATAAGTATGCGGCATGTGCAACCGCAGGTTCCCAAAGGAACTCAGGAACAGTTGTCATGATTATCATGGCACGCGCAAGTTCTACAAGGGTGCGATTCATCCGTTCCGTGACACCGTTTTGGGAAGGTGAATATGGTGCTGTCGTTTGAAATTCAATGCCACGTTGGTTACACCAGGTGGTTAGCCATTCGTTGATGAATTCAGTGCCGCGGTCCACATGTATGGCAAGTGGAGTATGTTGTCTTGCAGTTAAGTGGTTGAGGTAATTTTGCACTTTTTGGTGAGCATCGCTTTTGGTTTTCAGGAAGTTGACAGTTGTGTGCGATGTATAGTCGTCAACGAATAATATGTAGTATTGGTTACCGTGAATTGATTGGGTTGGATATTTGCCCCAAAGATCCATATGTGTAAGTGCTCTGATGGATTGGGTTCACGAAGCGGTGTGTGGGAATGGTTTGTGTGTAAATTTGGCTTTGGCGCAAGGGGCACATTCAGATTTTGCAGTTTTGAGATCAGGGCGGAAGCCGGTGACTAGATCCTTTTTGTGTAGATTTATCAGACTGGGATAGCCTATGTGCCCGTAGCGCCTATGCCATAGGTCCCATGGTTGGAGAAAAGTGGGAAACACTTCTTCTGAAGAGTTTGTTGTGGCATCCTTTATGACTTGAAATTTGAAAGAGTATACAGTGGGTAAAAAAACTGTCCCAATGTTTGGCTATTTTGAAAAGAATGACTTGTCACAAATCAAATAAATTATAAAATAATCTAAAAATAATATATGTGATAATACATCATCTTAGCTTTCAAACAAGCCCTAGATCATGTGATTTGGATTAAAAGTGATATAATGCTAAGCAAAACAAAACAGCCTATCATTGGGACAGTTTTTTGACCCTTTCTAATTTTTATAAAATTCTGTAGTATTTCTCAAATAGAGACACAAATACTTAAGCTAATAGGCTGAAACTTTGCAGAGAGATAATATAACATATAATGAGCCCAAATCAGGTATAAGCAAGCAAAAATAACTACTCCTTCCTTACTTATAGTATTATTAATATTCATTACTTTTATAATACTTATTATACTATTTACCCCTTTTAAAGTATGTTCCAAATTTGACCAATGGTTAAAATAGTTTTTGTAATTAGTAATATTTGCTAATATAAGCAGTCTTATGTTAATAATGCTGCTAAAAGTTATTTGAAGACCTCTTTTCCCTTTATTTATTATATACTTTTAACATTATTAAGTATTTATAACCATTTAGATAGCTTATAGCTTTCAAAATAGCAAGTATATAGTTTACTTAATTAATTAACCTATTATATCCTTAAAAAACAAGGTATAATATGTTTTATATAAAGCTATATTTGCTTTTTAATTATAGCTTTTAATATGAGCTACTTATAATCACTTCTCTTTGAGTTATTATATTTGCCATTTAACTCTATAAAGTCTACTTAAGTCTTATTTAATTAATTAAAACACTCAAAGCTATTTTTAGCCTAGATTTTCATATTTTATCTGAAAGATTTATTAATATCATTAAAGAAAGGAATGTTAAAGGAAAATAAAGCCTATAATCCCCTACTTATAAGTAATATAAGTAGGGATTTAGCTAATAAGATTATATGCTTGCCTTTTTACAAGTTAAAAGTTATTTAAATGACTGTATCTTGTTAAAAAGATCCAATAATATTAAAAATATGTTATAGATAGACAGAAAAAAGGGCTTTTAACAGCATTATTAGCACTTTATCACTTATATTAGCAAATATTACTAATTGCAAAACTATTTCAGCCATTGATCAAATTTAAAACACACTTTAAAAGGGGTAAATAGTATAATAAGTACTACAAAAGTAATGAATATTAATGATGCTATAAGTAAGAAAGGAGTAGTTATTTTTGCTTGCTTATACCTGATTTGGGCTCATTATATGTTATATTATCTCTCTGCAAAGTTTCAGCCTATTAGCTTAAGTATTTGTGTCTCTATTTGAGAAATACTACAGAATTTTATAAAAATTAGAAAGGGTCAAAAAACTGTCCCAATGATAGGCTGTTTTGTTTTGCTTAGCATTACATCACTTTTAATCCAAATCACATGATCTAGGGCTTGTTTGAAAGCTAAGATGATGTATTATCACATAGATTATTTTATAATTTATTTGATTTGTGACAAGTCATTCTTTTCAAAATAGCCAAACATTGGGACAGTTTTTTTACCCACTGTAGGTTATTTTGTGACCGCTCCCCTTCAATTATGGGGGTCTGTGTCCCGGAATACAAGGTAAGTTTACCATTTTGAGCATGGTAAGATCGTCTGCCAGAACTCTCCCATCTGCCAAGGGAGATAAGGTTCTGTTTGCATTCCAGTACGTGCAGGACATCTTTGAGCGTGATCATACACCTGTGATTCTGATAGATCGCTAGTAATTTAATCGTGCCTTTCCCTTTGGCACGGGTTCGGTTCCTGCTGACTCCGCCGACAGTTATATTGTTGGCGGGTTTGTAATCGTGGAAGACCTGTCGGTCATTGAATACATGGGAAGTTGTTCCGCTGTCTGGTAGGCACACAATGTACAAGGGACAGGAATTTTCATTATCGGAAAATGATACACAATCCTCTAAGTCATCGGAGGCATATGTGGTCTCTCTGTGCACAAGAGGGGTATTTATAGTATTGTTATCATCGTCGTTTTGTTCTATGGCGACCAATGATTCCTCTGATACAGCAATGTTGCTGTATCTCCCTCTTTTCTGGGGGTTATTATTGTTCCTATATCTATTTGGATTCTGAAGGTTTGGAGCAAAATCTTCTCTCTTTCTTTTCAATTTGCTGTTGCAGTAACAGGCATCAGTCAAATGGCCGACGTGTTTGCAATATAACCCCGTGTTACCGCTAGCGATGCGGTTTGCAAGTGGCTTCTTATTGCTGGTGGAGTAATTAACTTGGACTGTATTGTTATGTAAGGTGTCGTCTTTTTTGCGGCCGATATGAGCTTTGTATTTGTCCTTGAGATTCCGTATGAGTTGGACAATGTTGAGTGCCGGGGCTGGTCCACTGGTAATGGATTTTGTTTGATGTAGGCCTTGTACTGTACATATTGGTCCCATGTGTCCGGTAGGGAGCTTATGAGTATGGATGAGAACGTTTTGTTGTTGATTTCAAGGTCGGGATCTTTCATTGCGTTCAGCTCTTCGATAGTATTTTTCATTTTGTTTATGTATTCAGGAATATCCTCGGATTCATGCGCGCTGTTACAATTACGCGTCTTGGCGACTCATTCTTTGCTTACATTCTCGCTTCCGGACTGATGACTGATGTACGATACGATCGGGATCTAGAACCCTGTGCCCTTATTGTCCCCTGTAACCCTTGACCCTGGGCCCTAAGCCTTGACTCAGAACCCTGTGCCCATGCCCGTATACAGTGGGCTCCAAAACCGTTGCAATGTTTGGCCATTTTTGATTGGGTGAGATGTAGCACTTAACAGAGTGGAAATTGCACTTAGAGTTGGCAGAGTAGAGTAAAGTACTTACTCTTGGCTTTCAAATGCTGTTTTGATCATATGATTTGAATGAGCAGTTGTAGAGATATAACCATTTTAATCTAGGGTTATCATTGCAACGGTTTTGGAGCTGTTGTAAATATCCAACTATTTAAAGTGTGCAATGTAGCGCTTGATGGACGGAGAATTATGCTTAGTGTAATTAAACTTAAGTATGTTATTTGATCTTGGCTTTCTAACAGTGTATTAATCATATTATTTGACCCAATGGTTGTAGAGATATGCCCAGTTTAATTTGGTGTATTCATTGCAATGGTTTTGTCACAGTTTCGGAGTATTTGCAATGTAGCACTTGACTGAGTGAAAATGGTGCTTAGTACAAATAGGGTCGAGTAAAGTATTTAATTATGGCTTTCTAATGGTCTTTTAACCAATCATGTTGATCCAACAGTTATAGAGATATGTCTAGTTTAATTTATGGTATCCTTGTTAATGATCTTTGCCATTGTAAATATGCAATATTAGAGTGTATCAGTACTTTATTAAGTCCTACTTTGCTTTAAGCACTGCCCTAACCCTTTTAAACATGCCTTTTACTAATTTTTGATACTTCTCAACTGCTACTTCTCCATTTGCTTAATTCTTTCTATAACTTATAAATCCCATTAAAAGGGCTTTTATGCCCTTAAGGCCTTCTTTCAAGAAAACCTTAAAAGATTAAGTGCTTTACTTGGCCTCATTTATGCTAAGCACCATTTCAATACATTAAGCACTACATTACAAGCACTTTAAGCTGTAAAAAGGCTATTAAATGGATACCCTAAATTAAACTGGGCATATCTCTATAACCATTGGGTTAAATGATGTGATTTCAGGCTGTTAGAAAGCCAAGATTAAATACTTTACTTTACATAAGCACCCTCTCACACCATTAAGCATTAAATCATGTTTTACATATTTAAACAGCTTAAAACCATTACAATGAATGCCTAGATTAAATTGAGCATATTTTTACACATTGAGACTAATGCTTAGTTTATAAGATAAATAAAGTCTTAATCTTAGCTTTTCAATAGTCTTTAACCATATCATTTGACCTAATGGTTGTAGAGATATGCTTAGTTTAATCTAGAGCATTCATTTAATGGTTTTTAAGCTGTTGTAAATATGTAATACTATGATTTAATGCTTAGTGTGAGAGTGGTGCTTATGTAATGTAAAGTATTTAATCTTGGCTTTCTAACAGCTTGAAATCACATCATTTAACCAATGGTTATAGAGATATGCCCAGTTTAATTTAGGTATCCATTTAATACCTTTTTAACACTAAAGTGCTTGTAATATAGTGCTTAATGTATTGAAATGGGCTTAGCATAAATGGGCAAGTAAAGCACTTAATCTTTTAAGGTTTCTTGAAAGAAGGCCTTAAGGGCATAAAAGCCCTTTTAATGGGATTTATAAGTTATAGAAAGAATTAAGCCAAACTGGAGAAGCTAGCAGTTGAGAAGTATCAAAAATTAGTAAAAGGCATGTTTAAAAGGTTAGGGCAGTGTTAAAGCAAAGTAGGACTTAATAAAGTACTGATACACTCTAAATATTGCATATTTACAATGGCTAAGAATCATTACAAGGAAACCATAAATTAAACTAGACATATCTCTATAACTTTGATCAATGATATGTTAAAAGACCATTAGAAAGCCAAGATTAAATACTTTACTCGACCTATTTGCACTAAGCACCTTCTCACTCATCTAGCACACATTGCAAATACTCCAAACTGTAACAAAACTGTTGCAATGGAATACACCAAATTAAACTGGGCATATCTCTACAACCATTTGGTCAAATATATGATTAATACACTGTTAGAACGCACGATCGAATACTATACTTAATTGTATTTACACTAAGCATGATTCTCCGTCCATCAAGCGCTACATTGCACACTTTAAATAGTTGGATATTTACAACAGCTCTAAAACCGTTGCAATGATAACCCTAGATTAAAATGGTTATATCTCTACAACTGCTCATTCAAATCATATGATCAAAACACATTTGAAAGCCAAGATTAAGTACTTACTCTACCCTGCCAACTCTAAGTGCAATTCCACTCTGTTAAGCGCTATATTGCACCCAGTCAAAAATGGCCAAACATTGCAACGGTTTTTGAGCCCACTGTATGTTGTCTTGCAGTTAAGTGGTTGAGGTAATTTTGCACTTTTTGGTGAGCATCGCTTTTGGTTTTCAGGAAGTTGACAGTTGTGTAGCGTGTATAGTCTCGTCGAATAATATATAGTATTGGTTACCATGATTGATTGGGTTGGATATTTGCCCAAAGATCATATGTGTAAGTGCTCCGATGATATGAGCACTGGTTTAATAAAAAACCGGATGTATCTCATCTGAGAGAAATCAGATCTAGCGTATACGTGTTACAGGACGGCCCGTCAGCACCAAGGAAATGCTTCCTAAGGCAACAGAAAAAATCCTTGTAGGATTCGATGACAGAGCACGCGCTATCAGATACTATAATAAGATACTCAAAAAATATCCACTTCGGAAACTACAATTCCTAAATAGTATTGAACATACCCCACCTAGTAGAGATCCAATCATGATTCCACCCCATCAACGTTTCCTAACGAACTGCATATGAATGAGGAGACACCCGTTCCAGGTCCTAGCAGATTAACAATGGGAACTGGCAAAAGATTTGCCAATGAAGATATTAATAAAGATCGCAAACATATCAGGAGGGTAAAAAGGATTACAGGCGACTGGATAACCCATTCTCTGATAGCGATGACGACGAGGATTCCATGATTGCGATCCACCTCATATAAATGACGAGTCATATAACGCGGCTACAAACGACGGCCTGATCAGTCTTAAAGAAGCGAAGAAATCACCGATTGGCCTGAATGGGAGAAGGCGATCGAAGCTGAGTTGGAACAGCTCCAGGACATGGGTACCTGGACACTTGTCAAAAAACTGCTCGACGCGATCCACATCGCAACAAATGGTTATTCATAAAGAAGACTAACAATCAGGGGCTAATCATAAAATACAAAGCCAGGCTTGTGATCAAAGGATGCTCACAGCGTCCTGGGTTCGATATTAATGAGACATTTTCACCCGTTGTACACATGGAAACCATCTGATCGATCTTAGCCATGGTTCCAGCTATGAATCTACGGATCCAACAGCTCGACATTAAGGGCGCGTACCTAAACGGGATACTCAAAGAAGACGTATACATGAAGCAACCCGACGGGTACAGTGATGGGACTGATAAAATCTGCAAACTAATAAAACTCTCTACGGACTAAAACAAGCTGGTCGAGAATGGAACATACAGTTTGACAATGGCCTAACGAAACATAGGGTTCACGCGCCTATATTCAGACCCCTGTGCATACGTTCGACATCAAGGACGAGATTTCCAGATCATCACCGTTTGGGTGGATGATCTGCTCATCTTCACCAACACCAAAGTAGGTATGCGCCTCACCAATGAACAATTGTCTCAGCAATGGCAAACCACTGACCCGGTGAACCCTCCAAAATCATCGGCATACAAATCATAAGACGCGAAAACTCCTATCGATCACACAACAAAACTACATCGAAGCCATACTCAAATGAGAAAATATGGAATGCGCCAACCCCGTTGCCATGCCATTAGATACACACTCAACGATCAAACCTAATCCCAACCAATCGCACGAAAACCGCAGCAATCCATTCGTGAGTCTATTAGGAACTCTAATACATTGCCAATGCCACAAGACCAGACATCACATTCGCGGTAAACAGACTAGCATGCTTTACTGCCAACCCAAGTCTGAAACACTACGAAATGCTTAAGCGGATCTTACGGTACCTGTCCGGAACTAAACATATGCGATCATGTACAAAAACTCTTACACGAGATCATACCGTTCATCGGTTATTCCAACGCCGCACATGCTAATACAGAAGAAAGAAAATCTACCACCGGAATAGTATTCAATCAGCCGGAGGTGCTATCCTGTGGAAATCGAAGAAGCAGACCCTTAGCGCCAGTCTAGCACCGAAGCGGATAACATTGCCCTATCGCATGCAGGATCCAAGGGACACTGGCTCCGAAACCTCTATACAGAACTCGGTTTCCCAATAGAGCACCCGATCCACTTCACTGCGAAGTACCGGGGCAATAGCAATGATGGCAAAACCCTACTCCTCCCAGCAATCAAGACACATCGATCTAAAATGGCACATTATAAGACAACTAATCGCCCACAAAGTCGTTAATACCGTAACTTGCCGGGATGAGAACCAAACCGCCAATGTATTAACCAAACCACTACCACACCCAAAGCACAAAACACACACAGCAGAAATGGGCCTAGCACCTGTCTGAAGGGGAGTGTTGCGCGCCGCCGGGGCTCCACGTGCTCCGAGCCTGAGCTCCATGCTCCGAGCTCTGTGCTCCTATGTCCCACGTGCGTATCAGCCCCTATGGCAGCTCCTAGGACAGCCGGCCGTACGCCCTCCTGATTATATACAGGTATCCAGACAGTATATACTGTATATTGTGCATATAGCGTAGGAGTGATATACAGAGTATTCTACATCTATCCCTCCTCGGACGCTCCTGGAGCATCTATCTCGGGATCTTTCATCGCGTTCAGCTCTTCGATAGTATTTTTCATTTTGTTTATGTATTCGGGATATCCTCGGATTCATGCGCACGCATGGAGTATAACTTCCTAAGACATGTGATCCGGTGCGGAATCCGGTGGATTGATGTAAGGCAGTAATAGATTGCCATATTTTGGCCGAGGTGCCTTTTTGGTCGATTAGTTGTAATTGATCCTTAGATATGTTCTGGAGGATAATTATTTTGCAGTTTTGTCATTACTTTCCAGTTTCTGGTGCTGGCGGGTACCTTGCAGTGATCGGCTTCGGGATTCGTCCTTTGGCGTATTCCCACACATCGCATACGTCCAAAATGGGAACTATACACTTGGTCCAGTTGGCCCAATTGTTCTCTTCGAGTTGTTCCTGGAGTGTGGTTGCTACATACTTGTTTGGTTTGACTTTTTTAATTATCCCCATTGTTGCTTTAGGTGTTATGGAGGGGATCTCTTCGATTGGTTAGGTTGCCATCGCTTAGGTTATTGATTTTGCTTATGTGATTGGCGTGATCGATTGGTTGTTGGGCGGATTCGGACATATTTTATAGTTTCCTTTTTGAGGTTGGTCTTATGAGCCGCAGGCCCATAACCTGTAGTGATGTGAAGATGAGAATGGAGATAGACGCTCTGGCAGTGTCCGAGGAGGGATAGATGTAGAATACTCTGTATATCACTCCTACGCTATATGCACAATATATATACTGTCTGGATACCTGTATATAATCAGGAGGGCGTACGGCCGGCTGTCCTAGGAGCTGCCATAGGGGCTGGTACGCATGTGGGACATAGGAGCGTGGAGCTCGGAGCATGGAGCTCAGGGCTCGGAGCGCATGGAGCCCCGGTGGCACGCAACATGTCCTGCTGTCCATAGTATTGTTAACTTGTAATGTTTGCTGCCGTGTTCTTTTTTGACCTGTGAAGCTGTACGTAGAATGTTTTCCGCTAAGTAATGTTTGCATGTACTTAACTCATTTTGCATGGCTGATATGGCTAGTGTTTAAAAGTCCAGTCCAGTCTGGTTTTTTTGCCTTTTTTGGAAGCAACCGGACCCGGGCCGGTCTTTCAATTATCAGAATCTACTGCAACCGCAACTGAAACTGATCAAGACTGACAACTGCAGTTGCCTTCTCTGGTTGCAGTCAGTTGAAACCAGTTGCCTGTGCAGTCGGTTGCCAGCCCTAAATCTACATTTATGAACTTTCTCACACATGGATTGAGCAATAAAGATCTTTATTATTGAGTCGTAGCTACCACTTTATTCACAATACTAGGGCAGTTGCCTTATATGCAATGTGTATAATACCACGACCTTTAATGACAACGTTGTAATTAAACATAGGGGCATTGTAATATGATTGTGAATGGTTGTGATATGATTGTGAATGGTTGTAATATGATTGTGAATGATTGTAATATGATTGTAAATGGTTGTAATATGATTGTGAATGGTTGTAATATGATTGTAAATGATTGTAATATGATTGTGAATGGTTGTAATATGATTGTGAATGATTGTAATATGATTGTGAATGATTGTAATATGATTGTGAATGGTTGTAATATGATTGTGAATGGTTGTAATATGCATATTACAATTATTCACAATCATATTACAATTATTTACAATCATATTACAACCATTCACAATCATATTACAATCATTTACAATCATATTACAACCATTCACAATCATATTACAATTATTTACAATCATATTACAACTATTCACAATCATTTTACAATCATTTACAATCATTTTACAACCATTGTAAATGGTTGTAATATGATTGTGAATAGGTATTGGGCAATTGTAATGTAATTTTGAATAGGTTCTGGTATATTGTAATAAAATTGTCAATCATTGTAATATGGTTGTGAATGGGTTCTGAGCAGTTGTAATACCATTATAATTGTTTCTGAATGAGAATAAGACATTATTCATCTACAAGTACTTCAAATAGATCAATGTCCCTATCATTACCCCTCTCATTACATTCTCCTTCCCCACCATCATCGATTTCTTCCACACTCTCATCATCACGTTCGCTATCACTGTCAGCAGGAGTCTCACTAAATACATCAACCATAGTTGGCACAGAAGGATAACGTGCTTCCCAGTCAAAAGTAACACCATTACCTTTCAACACAGGTAGCCAAGAAGATATGCAACTCTGAGCAAGGCACTCACATAGGTGCGCCTGCTTCTCCGCGTACGCCACAACACCATGGATGACATTATGGTCTCCATCAGTACAGCGGCAAGCCTGACTTCGCCACCATTGAGCCTTCCACTCATGAAATAAAACTACCCAACGCATCTCCTCCTGGATAAGCAAGACCTCCTCCTCCCAACGTTGTTTTCGCGCTTGAACTTTTGCCCATTCGACTTGAAGGCTATCATTGATAACTTGTTCAGAATCCCCCATATCAGGGCTGAATGTACACGAGGGACCAACCATATCCAAGAAGGCTCAAAATGACTGTTTCCTGACCTGTTATCATCCTTCCCAGGCCACGGATGTCGTTATCCTTGAGGTCCTTCAAACGAGATTGCCAACTCCCAGTTGGATCAAGAACAAGATGTCTGTTTTTGTAAAGGAAAGAGAGGATAGATGTCACAATGATATTACAATTGTCAAATACCCATTTACAATCATATTACAATATTACAATGATTCACAATTATATTACAATTACCTAGTATCTATTTACAATTAATATGATTGTAAATGGTTGTAATATGATTGTAAATGATTGTAATATGATTGTGAATGGTTGTAATATAATTGTGAATGATTGTAATACGATTGTAAATGGTTGTAATATGATTGTGAATGATTGTAATATAATTGTAAGTGGTTATAATATGAATGTGAATGGTTGTAATATGATTGTAAATATATTACAACCATTTACAATCATATTACAACCATTCACAAGCATATTACAATCAATCACATTCATATTACAGAGCCCATGTACCGGATGTTTGTTGTAGCACTCGATAGAACCCATGTGCAATATGACCGATGAGTAAGGGAAAGCCCACATGGGCCCATTAAGTGAATGTGGGCGATTATTACGAGTGGGCCCATTGTCAAAGCAGGTGGTTATTACGAGTGGGCCCACCGTCATACTCCAATGAGATGCTGCCGATGGTATCGCATGGGCCGAATAACTTTTGGGCAGGCGTTATTGATGCTATCATACGGGCCCAGTGCACCTGCAGCTGCCGATAGCTTCGCTTGGGCCAACACCTTTTCTTGTAGATGCTGCCAATGAACAAGAATGGGCCAATTACATCTGCAGGAGGCTGATGCCAATGACGTCTCTTGGGCCAATTAATATTCTAGGCGCTGCTGATGCGCAGGAATGGGCCCATTGTGTCCGCAGTGGGCTGCTGCCGATGCGCAAGAATGGGCCCACTGCGTCTGCAGTAGGCAGATGCTGATGACGCCGCTTGGGCCCATTAATATTCTAGGAGGTGCTGCCGATGCACAAGAATGGGCCCATTGCGTCTGTAGTGGGCCGCTGCCGATGCGCAAGAATGGGCCCACTGCGTCCGCAGCAGGCTGCTGCCGATGACGCCGCTTGGGCCTATTAATATTATAGGAGGTGCTGCCGATGCACAAGAATGGGCCCATAGCATTTGTAGTAGGTTGCTGTCGATGGCTTTGCTTGGGCCCATTGGTACTCTAGGAGGTGCTGCCGATGCGCAAGAATGGGCCCACTGCGTCTGCAGCAGGCTGATGCCGATGACGCCGCTTGGGCCTATTAATATTATAGGAGGTGCTGCCGATGCACAAGAATGGGCCCACAGCATTTGCAGCAGGTTGCTGTCAATGGCTTTGCTTGGGCCCATTGGTACTCTAGGAGGTGCTGCCGATGTGCAGGAATGGGCCCATTGTGTCTTCAGTAGGCTGATGCCGATGACACCGCTTGGGCCCATTAATATTCTAGGAGGTGCTGCCGATGCACAAGAATGGGCCCATAGCATTTGTAGCAGGTTGCTGTCGATGGCTTTGCTTGGGCCCATTGGTGCTCTGGGAGGTGCTGCCGATGCGCAAGAATGGGCCCATTGAATCTTTAGCAGGCTGATGCCGATGACGTCGCTTGGGCCCATTAATATTCTAGGAGGTGCTGCCGATGCACAAGAATGGGCGTATAGCATTCGCAGCAGGCTGGTGTCGATAGCTTTGCTCGGGCCCACTGTGTCTGCAGCAGGCTAATGCCAATGACATCGCTTGGGCCCATTAATATTCTGGGAGGTGCTGCCGATGCACAAGAATGGGCCCATAGCATTTGCAGCAGGCTGCTGTCGATAGCTTTGCTTGGGCCCATTGATGTTCTGAGAGGTGCTGCCGATATGTAAGAATGGGCCCATTGCGTCTGCAGCATGCTCCTGCCGATAACACCGCCTGGGCCCAGTAATATTCTAGGAGGTGCTGCTGGTATGCAAGAATGGGCCCATTTGTGTTCTACGAGGTGCTGCCGATGCGCAAGAATAGGCCCATTGTGTCTGCAGCAGGCTGCTGCCGATGCACAAGAATGGGCCCATTGCATCTGCAGCGGGCTGCTGCCGATGTGCAAGAATGGGCCCATTGCGTCTACTGCAGGCTGATGCCGATGACGCCGCTTGGGCCCATTAATATTATAGGAGGTGCTGCCGATGCACAAGAATGGGCCCATGGCATTTGCAACAGGCTGCTGCCGATGGCTTTGTTTGGGCCCATTGGTGTTCTGGGAGGTGCTGCCGGTGTACAAGAATGGGCCCATTTTGTCTTCAGCAGGCTGATGCCGATGACATCGCTTGGGCCCGTTGATATTCTAGGAGGTCCTGCCGATCCGCAAGAAAGGGCCATAGCATTTGGAGCAGGCTGCTGCCGATAGCACTGCCTTATGCCTTCTGCGTAAAGTTTTCCTGCCTACATAGATACAGCCATAAGTTTGCTATTTCAAATTTTATTGACACAAGTAGAATTGTACTGGCGGCACCGATGGAAGTGCGGAGCCACTGGCACAGCATGACCATGCTTTATTATCGGCATTACTCCACGGCAGCTTCCAAATGCAACTTTACATAAGCATTGCTGTTCTATTGGATATTCATTCCTCGTTCAAGAGCCAACGTACATCATATCATCCGATACAGGTGCCTCTATACTAGATGAAGCACTCACTTGCATTGGCCAAAGAATTGCCTCCATTCTTATCCAACCTGCCGATAAAGATAAGAATTATATCGTTAGCTTGCACAATGAAGTGGTAGGCTTTTCTTAGCACTAAAATGCGTACGAAACCTAGTTGATTGGCGATCTACCTAGCTTTGCGCAGCTTGGATAATTGGCCTTCTGGAATCAAACGGCGGCTCCCCTCATTTGCCTGAGCCTGTCAAGATCGCTTTTCGCAGTTTCTCGGACATTAAAAACCCAGGAACATATGCAGCTTCCAACGAAAGCCTGCTCGAGCTGCTGCAGGCCGAATGCAAGATATCAGTCGATCCAAATTTTAATTTTACAGAATGGTGGAAAATTGCAGAAGGCAAGAAACTGAGTGAACCGTTTGACGTTGGTGAGGAAATGGTGGCAGGGTTGCTGCGCGTTCTAGAGGTGGTAAGTGTCTTATTTTATATACAGCGCCCTCTAATCGACCAGAGCTGCAGAGGCTTGCCGGCGCAGAGCTTCGTGCCAGCACAATAAAGAATTTTAGAGAAGTGGCATGGCAGCATAAAGATATCGAAGAATGTGTTGAGCTGCTCAAAGTGTTCCTGGAGAATGAATCTCAACGATTAGATGAGAAGAAAGCAGTCTGACGGGACAATTTAGACAGTTCATTCATGGGAAGTTGATTAGCAGCATTCGAAATAAACTAAATATTATCTGTCCCTATCCGTGAAGTCCTCTTGGTATTTCACTGAAGCTACCTCTTCTATTCCGGATAAAAGTCCTTCAAATACTTGCTGTCTTCTGACAATTTCCTTTGTACCCACTGAGTATGCGTTTTGGCCGCATCAAGCCACTTCTGATCAATTCCCGTTGGAAGATCCTGCATTTACATTAGCTGAGACCAGTCAAATATAGATCATAATCACCTTGTCCATAAGTTTGTCAATGACAGGTTTCAGTTTGGTCACATTTTTTGGGACCCCACTGACGCCTTCCAGATGCTCGGATGCAGACTGCTGCCTTCGGACAGGGTCTGATTCCGGTTCACTAAGGATCTCAACCCCTCTCCTGAAGGCAGAACGCATCTATGGGTATCCAATCAAGGCAATAGGAATGGAGTTGAATTATATGCGCGCACCGTCTCTTCGAACGCATCGTTACCTGTCTCAGAGGAGCTTTCTCCTTCCGGATATTTTAACACGGTAGATGGCAGCATGTTGGCTGATCTAATGTCCACACCCTTTCATAGCATGACATCATAGGTACAAGCTGCCGCTAGCAGCTGCTGACAAATTAGGACCCGTATCACTTATATATCGGGAGCTGCCGATATAGCGCAGACTGTAATCTGAAGCTGCCGATATTCCCTAACTATGTCGACGTCCAACTCTGGGGGATCTCAGGATTTGACTGAGGAAGAACATATTCTCCATCACCATGCGTCCATAATCAAAAAGGATTTGGAAATGTACCACACATATCCAAGGAGCCAAGAAGATTGGGGGAATTTATTTAAAAGCTGCTTGGTGCGCTTTCTTTTTATAACCTACTTCTATGAGCCATTCTCAGATTTATCCAGGCTTATTCAATGAACTTTTATTCCGACGTCCGTAAAAAAAATCCAAACCGCACCATTCGCGTGCACCCGCTATTACTGAGTCTCGCCGAGACGATCAATGCATCTGAGACAAATCCGGACATAAGCACCATCTCAGAGAATGACGAACGGGTTTTGGGAAGCAAGTTTTATACCTCTCCCAACGCATTGCCGCCACTAGAAATACACATCTCAGGCCAAAATGGTCCGTCTCTCCTCTCTAATCAAAATAGCCATATTCTCACATCGGTAGCTGGCTGCCGAGAATGCATGGCATCTGTGCCTCAAGACGACTCAGGGATGGAGGGCAATGTTACTCAAGGCAATTCGGCGGCAGCACTCCATGCCCTGGAAGACAATTTAGCGCACACGGGCAGTGCATCTCTAAGCACGCTTAATAGAGGGAAGAAACGCCGGCGTGCTTCTTCGGGGGTGTTCAAGGCAATCTCCCAAATACCCGTGGTCCCAAGGTAGCCGGAGTAATCCGCAAAGCCAAGGGAAAACGGATTCAGAAGGCAGGTTCACGGGATGCCTTTCCTTCACTCGAGAAGGAACAATAGACGTACACACTTTAGTTTTACTTTTATCAGTTTTACTGAGAAATGTAAGTGCTACTTTGGACAGCTAAACAGAGCCTTACTAACTTACAGATTTACTGTAATTTAGTTTTATGATAAGTAACAATAGCTATACAGTATAGTTTTACTTATAGAAGATCTACCTGTACTTTAGTTTTACTTACAAATGATCCAACTGTACCTTAGTTTTACTTACAGATGATCTATCTGTATCCTAGTTTTACTTACAAATGATCTATCTGTACATTAGTTTTACTTACAGATAATCTATCTGTACCTCAGTTTTACTTACAGATGATTTACCTGTACCCTAGTTTTACTTATAGATGATCTACCTGTACCTTAGTTTTACTTACAGATAATCTATCTATACCATAGTTTTACTTACAGATGATCTATCTGTACACTAGTTTTCCTTATACAGTATCTATACATTAGTTTTACTTATAAATGATATACCTGTACCCTAGTTTTACTTACAGATGATCTACCTATATCCTAGTTTTACTTATAATGATATACCTGTACCCTAGTTTTACTTACAGATAATCTATCTGTATCCTAGTTTTACTTATAGATGATCTATCTGTTCCTCAGTTTTACTTACAGATAATTTACCTATACCCTAGTTTTACTTACAGATAATCTATCTGTACCCTAGTTTTACATACAGATAATCTATCTGTACATTAGTTTTACTCATAGATGATCTATCTGTACATTAGTTTTACTTACAGATGATTTACCTATATCCTAGTTTTACTTATAGATGATCTATCTATACCTTAGTTTTACTTACAGATGATCTATCTATACTATAGTTTTACTTACAAATGATTTATCTATACATTAGTTTTACTTACAGATAATCTATCTGTACGTCAGTTTTACTTATACATGATCTATCTGTACATTAGTTTTACTTATATATGATCTATCTGTACCTTAGTTTTACTTACAAATAATCTATCTATACCATAGTTTTACTTACAAATGATTTATCTATACATTAGTTTTACTTATAGATGATCTATCTATACCCTAATTTTACTTATAAATGATATACCTATACCCTAGTTTTACTTACAGATAATCTATCTATACATTAGTTTTACTTACAAATGATTTACCTGTATATTAGTTTTACTTATAGATGATCTGGCTATATTGTAGTTTTACTTACAAATCATCTAGCTATACTATTTTGATGTACATTAACACATTCATTATTTTAGACATTCAGATGGTATGATGCACAATGTATTAAAATTGTACTACACAGTGAGAAGACTATTGCTATGTCAATCACACATTGAATAGATACTTGTTAGAAGCTGCACAGCAAGTCATGCCTTGCATTGTGTAGATCACATCATCAGTCTTTGTCACAGATAAGCAAAGCAGCAATGATAATCAATTCATTTAACTAACAGAAGCATCAAAAGCAATAGTAAGAGTAAAGGATCTCATAGCCAAGAGAGATATCAAATATTTAATGAACTTAACACACAGGGTGGGGAGCTCTGTCCAATATTGTGCAGGTGTCCACAGAAGACCAAACTTTGTAGGAGGGTCCGTCTTGACCCTGAGGATGTGGGACTAGCTCCACTAAGCGTGTGGATGTGTGCAGCGGTTCCAGGAGTGGCAGGACTGTTCTGGAAAGATGTAGAGCACGGCCTACCATGCACGTCTGCGCAGACTTCACAACTTCACACCTGAGGCTGCACGGGACCTCTGGAGGAGCTCCTGAAGTTGCTAAGGGCGCGGGCTCGTGCTGCACTCTCAGGAACACAATGAAGAATGAACTGTGCTCTTTGGGGAACTCTGCACTGAGAGGATGAAGGGGGGACTCCTGGGCTTCTATTCTGTGGTCTGTAGGTAGTTACAGGGTATATATATAAGGGTCTGACAGTTCCAGGCACTGTAGTAAGGGAAAGAG
Source organism: Russula griseocarnosa (assembly GCA_022884055.1). Taxonomy (NCBI): domain Eukaryota; kingdom Fungi; phylum Basidiomycota; class Agaricomycetes; order Russulales; family Russulaceae; genus Russula; species Russula griseocarnosa. The sequence goes on from JAGKRU010000053.1 coordinate 67,862, forward strand.
GGGCAGAGATGCTGTAAAGTGTCCATGGAGGGATGTGTCACGGAGCGCGGCAAAGCGGCGGCAAAGCGGCCCGGAACTCCGAAAATGCGCGTAGATGTAGTATGAGGGTGAGGGGGATGATGGGGAGAGGGTCCTAGTGCTCTGAGGTTGCCCTGATATGCACTTGTACGCATGCAGCCGGTGCTGCGTCATATCACCGGGGCACGCAAAGCGCCGGGCGAAGCCTGTGGATCCAGCCGGAGAGGTGAGCAGCGCGGGTGGGTAGGACTCTCGCACTCGCTGCAGCGATCCGTGAACTGGTGATCACAACAGACCCGCTGCTTAAGGAATTGCTGCTGTGAGGAGGGGATTCTCCGCTGTTTCGCTGATGGCATGTGGTGGTTACAAACGAAGTGCGAACGGCACTATTTGTGTGCTCAGTTTCATTGCGGGGAATCCATGACTCAGTGTGTGACAGAAGGATGTGGAGGGAGGGTGTAATTACAGAAGGAGAGCTGAGTATGTGCTACAACAAACCACTGCTACGTAGAAGAAGATGGATGTGGTGGACGATGGACGAGGATGCCGCCTCGTTCCTATCTGGCCACCAAGACCTCACTCCAAACTCTGACGCTACACGTCTACACTTGGACGCCCCAAGTCGGTCCTGTTCAGTACCATGAGTATCGTCTATAGGAAAAATTCGGATGTGACTCACATGAAAGCCGCTGACTCTACCAGAGTTCCTTAAGCGGGTCAGGCTGTCCAGGACCTTGATCTGGGAGGTCTTAGCCGCTTGAGATTTAGCCTCCTCCACTCGTTGCTTCGAGGAAGATGCTTGCCCTCAAAGCTGGTTTACGCGTCCAGTCAAGTCCTACGCATGGTCACCCTTATGTAAACAATTGGAGAAGGACTGTGGAGGACCCACCTGGACACGCCGGTGCGCAGCTTTCGTTTCTTGTCGAAGTGACTGTTTCCTGTGTTTGAGGTTTTCGAGCTCCCCGATCTGAATGCATAATCAGAACCCGAATAATCCAACGCCGTAAAGAGTTTATACCTTCGTTTTCTGGTCGCTCTTCAGTTTCTCAAGTGCCTCCTGTGCCTCCATGCTAGCTTGCTTGATAGTCTGGATGAGATTTATGCACACAGTACTTTATATACAAAGACGCTGGACCCCTCTTCCCCTGTGGTTGTATGATTTTGGGGCCTTAGATTAGAAAAACAGCAAGACGCACCATCATTCACACCCTCTGGTCGTTGGTTGTATTCGCCGTTTCCTCCTCAGTGCCCGTGACACTAATAGATATCATAAGTCGGAAAGAACCAACTTGGATTTGCAACCGTGTTGAAAAAACGTTCGGGGCGTTCTGCTCAATCGGTGTCTCGACTGTGTTCCAAAGAATGAAGTCAGCTTCTTGTTCTGAATTTGAAAAACGGCGGTGCGTACCTTCCCTTCCTATAACACTCGTGTCCTCCAAAATGAACCCGAATTTGAATGCAAACATGAACTGAAATCGGGCAAATATTTCGAAATGGCGGGCGCTGTTTGAGGTGCTCATATTCAAGGTGTGTAAAAAGTGGGATTGAAGAGCGAAGGGCAGAGTGCGAGAAAGCAGAGTGCAAGAAAGCAAAGTGCAGAAAGCAAGGTGCAAGAAAGTAAGAGTCGACTTAAGCCAATTTAGTCCGCTCAAAGTCGCAACGACGCACTCAACCTTTTTTCAAAATGCATCTAGGCACCCTGACAAACTAACACAGGACGAACCCTACAAGGACCCAGGCACAGTACGGCTGCAAATACGGGTCATGTGGAGGTGTACCATGTATTTGCTCGAAGCTCGAAATCGCGAGGGTGAAAATCTGAAGGATAGTCGATATAAATAAAGTTGGTGAGCGACGACGACTAGTGTGAAAGGGGCACGAACGCAGCATGAACCCAGGTAGGGATGACTATAATAAAAGTTATGAAGGGGCACATGCACTTCCTCCGAATCGCGTGGGTGGGGATCTAAAGGTTAGACGTGATGATACAGTGGGCTCAAAAACCGTTGCAATGTTTGGCCATTTTTGACTGGGTGCGATATAGCGCTTAACAGAGTGGGAATTGCACTTAGAGTTGGCAGGGTAGAGTAAAGTACTTAATCTTGGCTTTCAAATGGTGTTTTGATCATATGATTTGAATGAGCAGTTGTAGAGATATAACCATTTTAATCTAGGGTTATCATTGCAACGGTTTTAGAGCTGTTGGAAATATCCAACTATTTAAAGTGTGCAATGTAGCGCTTAATGGACGGAGAATCATGCTTAGTGTAAATACAATTAAGTATAGTATTCGATCGTGGCTTTCTAACAGTGTATTAATCATATTATTTGACCAACTGGTTGTAGAGATATGCTCAGTTTAATTTGGTGTATCCATTGCAACAGTTTTGTCACAGTTTCGGAGTATTTGCAATGTAGTGCTGGACTGAGTGAGAATGATGCTTAGTGCAAATAGGGTCGAGTAAAGTATTTAATCTTGGCTTTCTAATGGTCTTTTAACCATATCATTTGATCCAACAGTTGTAGAGATATGTCTAGTTTAATTTAGGGTATCCTTGTAATGATTCTTAGCCATTGTAAATATGCAATATTTAGAGTGTATCAGTACTTTATTTTGCTTTAAGCACTGCCCTAACCCTTTTGGACATGCCTTTTACTAATTTTTGATACTTCTCAACTGCTAGCTTCTCCCAGTTTGGCTTAATTCTTTCTATAACTTATAAATCCCATTAAAAGGGCTTTTATGCCCTGTAAGGCCTTCTTTCAAGAAAACCTTAGAAGATTAAGTGCTTTACTTGGCCTCATTTATGCTAAGCACCATTTTCAATACATTAAGCACTACATTACAAGCACTTTAAAACTGTCAAAAAGGCTATTACAATGGATACCCTAAATTAAACTGGGCATATCTCTATAACCATTGGGTTAAATGATATGGTTTCAAGGCTGTTAGAAAGCCAAGATTAAATACTTTACATTACATAAGCACCACTCTCACACCAGTAAGCATTAAATCATGTATTTACATATTTACAACAGCTTAAAAACCATTACAATGAATGCTCTAGATTAAATTGAGCATATTTTTACAACCATTGAGACTAATGCTTAATATATATAAGATAAATAAAAGTCCTTAATCTTAGCTTTTCAATAGTCTTTTAATCATATCATTTGACCTAATGGTTGTAGAGATATGCTTAGTTTAATCTAGAGCATTCATTATAATGGTTTTTAAGCTGTTGTAAATATGTAAATACATGATTTAATGCTTACTGGTGTGAGAGTGGTGCTTATGTAATGTAAAGTATTTAATCTTGGCTTTCTAACAGCCTTGAAACCATATCATTTAACCCAATGGTTATAGAGATATGCCCAGTTTAATTTAGGGTATCCATTGTAATAGCCTTTTTGACAGTTTTAAAGTGCTTGTAATGTAGTGCTTAATGTATTGAAAATGGTGCTTAGCATAAATGAGGCCAAGTAAAGCACTTAATCTTCTAAGGTTTTCTTGAAAGAAGGCCTTACAGGGCATAAAAGCCCTTTTAATGGGATTTATAAGTTATAGAAAGAATTAAGCCAAACTGGGAGAAGCTAGCAGTTGAGAAGTATCAAAAATTAGTAAAAGGCATGTCCAAAAGGGTTAGGGCAGTGCTTAAAGCAAAATAAAGTACTGATACACTCTAAATATTGCATATTTACAATGGCTAAGAATCATTACAAGGATACCCTAAATTAAACTAGACATATCTCTACAACTGTTGGATCAAATGATATGGTTAAAAGACCATTAGAAAGCCAAGATTAAATACTTTACTCGACCCTATTTGCACTAAGCATCATTCTCACTCAGTCCAGCACTACATTGCAAATACTCCGAAACTGTGACAAAACTGTTGCAATGGATACACCAAATTAAACTGAGCATATCTCTACAACCAGTTGGTCAAATAATATGATTAATACACTGTTAGAAAGCCACGATCGAATACTATACTTAATTGTATTTACACTAAGCATGATTCTCCGTCCATCAAGCGCTACATTGCACACTTTAAATAGTTGGATATTTCCAACAGCTCTAAAACCGTTGCAATGATAACCCTAGATTAAAATGGTTATATCTCTACAACTGCTCATTCAAATCATATGATCAAAACACCATTTGAAAGCCAAGATTAAGTACTTTACTCTACCCTGCCAACTCTAAGTGCAATTCCCACTCTGTTAAGCGCTATATCGCACCCAGTCAAAAATGGCCAAACATTGCAACGGTTTTTGAGCCCACTGTAAGTCGGCGAACAAGGTCTACTAGCATTAATGGCGGGGACACACGTCTGTAATACTCGTCATTAGAAAATGAAGTAGGTGGTGGGATATGCCGATAGGTGGAAGAATCGGTTGTGTGGGTGTCGTCTATGTCGAGTTCGCAGGAAACCACAAAGGTGAGCGGTGAAGATGCCTTGGGATTTGGTACAGATGCGAAAGCTTGATATTGCCTCTGCTCCGAGGCCTCAGCGATCGATGTCAGAGGTGTTGAGACAGCTTTAAAGTTGACATTCGACGCGTCGACGGGAAATCCTGATGGAACACTTTGCGAAGCAGCAAAAATGAAAGACAGCTAATACCGCAGCATGGAGTCTGGCACAGGAAGACTGAGTAGGTGAAAGCTATCAAAGAAGGGATCATCACCTTTACTCGGAGTCGACAGACGCTCGTAAAGGAATCTTGCCAGTTAAAAATCTTCCAAAGAAGGGCGTATTCAGGTGCAACCATCGCACCCCGTCCAAACCACTAACACCAAGCTCGTCGCCACGACTAATGCGAGTCACAGCCACGAAGACTGAGGTATCGGATCCATAGACGCAGGTAGTGGGCAAGGCAACGGCCAAAATGGTCACTCAAGACTCGGAGACACCTATTGATTGTTCTACAAGTCAGAATCAGTCCTAACAAAGTTCACCGTGGAAGATTTTTCTTGGCCAGATGGCCTATGAGGAGAACCAATAAGATGCAGTGCCCTGTATAAAACTCAGCCGAAGAAAAAAAAGCGAGGAGTATCGATACCTGCTGCCCTTGAAAATCCTTCCAAACCTTGGTATGGATCTAAAGGATAGACATGATAAGTTGGTAAACGGTCAGTTTGAGGGTGTCGGCCACGAAAAGTACTGATGTACTTTTGAAAAGGTGTGAACATGTGAACGTGTGAACGTTCGTTACTAATACTTGTGGTCGGGCAGTCGTGCGTTTGTTTATCGATAAACACGTTGCACGTGACCATATGACTTTTTTCCACTTGTGAGCGTACTGCCAATTTTATAGTATTGCAACCTCGATTGACCATCTCAAGCTCAAGAAACAGTACTTGCTCAAGATGCTAGTCTACGTCTATATCGAACTCTGCTTCTCCCGTATATTCATTGCCATCCTCCTTGTGGTCTTGGGGTTCGGTCTTAAATTGAGTTTTCCAGCGCGATTCAAAGGAGCGTGCCAGTGCACAATTGATGAAGGCTTGCTTAGCCGCGTATGCGCGGATGCTGTTTGCAATGTCAGGTCTTACATCGAGGTGCCTGCGCCCCTCTTCTGTCCACCACCCTGCTTTCCATTCGAGGAAAGCAATCACGCGTCGCATCTCCTCCTTGACGAGTTGGACTTCCTCATCCCATCGATTTGCGCGGGCCTTGGATTTCACCCACTCGCATCGGAGACCTAAACAAACAAATATTAACGGAATGAGATAACATTAGTTTATATGCTCACAGTTATCAAGTTCATCGTCGCTCAAAGGTTCTAATTGCTCTGGTGAGGAGACCTTCCCCAGCTTGTTTCGTCGCATATCCAACCATATCCAAGGACTTCACGGAAGCCTTCTGACTCACCATCGTGACGGCCTGGTGCCCGAATATCTTCTTCCTTAAGCTGCCGCAGGCATTTTTGCCACTCCCCCTGGGTCTAATGCGAGAAGGGCATTGTGGGCGGCTCTGTAGCGCTCCGCACATCAAGAAACCTTGACTTGGAAACGACTGATCACAGTACGTGCACGCGTCCCTGCTCGCTGGCTTGCCCGACTTGCTTTGATTTGTAATCCACAGACTCATCGTGATTCGGAGGAGGCGACGCAATTCAGACAAAGAGTCATCCGCCTGGGCAAGGCGAAAGCGGAGTTCAATTTGAACAAGTCCAAACCCGCAAGATTTCTGGAGAGACGCAGGTAGTGTCGATGGAGCCTTAATGGCATACTTTCAGGCAGGTGAGTTGCCGATCTCGCATCGGGAGACCAGTGGATGACGTTGTGACATGATCCTCGGGGATCAGTGGGATGTACAGGTTCCGAGCTTCCATCCAAGTGTTCAGGCGGCGACGGAGAACATTGCGTTGTTCCTCTAGCTTGGCAGATTCATTGGAGTGTGCGCTGTCGACGCTTGTTGCACAAGGACCCTTCTAGTGAGCTGTCAGACCGGCAAAACAACATCCATAATCTACTGTACGTACTGTTGTTCCTCCAGATCCAAGCCATTTTGGATTAGCTGTGCTGGTGTCATTTCGTGTGGCTGGTCTGCCCCTTTTTCGGTCAAAGCTTCCTCCTTGGCTATCTCCAGACGAAGATTTGTAATTGATGTGCCTGGGAATGAACAGCTGAATGTAGTCGTAAAAGATATATAAAAATTACTTACCAACAATGGGTTCGGTATATGGATTTGGTGCCTTTTGGTTTGCGTTCCAGTCCTCAACCATTTGCTGCCATTTCTGTGTTGTGTCACTTGGAAATGTTGCAGTAAATTTCTCGTGGATCTTCTGCTGCCTTCGTGACATTGTGATCGCCTCCTTGAGCTGAGCCATGAGACTGGTGCCTTAATTAATGTAAATAGTATGAGATTAGTGCTGCGAAGCTGTCAATCAGTAGTCTGAAACACCCACCAAATCCAGTGATTTTCCGCCAGTTCCAGGCACCAGCGTGATCATCCAAAGTGTCAAGCCGTGAGCCCGGGCCCATCTCCTTCGTGCTCATGCTCGCAGGATTGATGTGAGCCCACCAACGTTCTGGATCCTCACCGTCTGTACGTGCCATGTAGGGTTGGTAGTTAAATGAAAATACAGATTGGCAATCAAGCCCATGTGCCGAGATGTGAAACTTGGGAATGGCAAACCGGAGAAAGCGAAGCTGCCTGTCCGACAGCCGCATGGAATTGGGAAATTGGACCTGGCGCTGGGAGAGTTTTCGGGACCACTGGCAGGCGATGTCGTACGAGAACACCAAGAGCTCGCTTTTAGACCCGATCAACGAATAGAAGACGATGAAATCCATGTTTGCATATCTATAATTGGTTAGCCAACCCATCGTCCATGCGGATTTGTCATTTGACAAGAAACGACTGCACCTTTCCCCTTTCTGAAGATCCCCCATACCGTTCTTTCGGACAAGGCCATGACGAGCGCACACAACTCCACCGACACCGGTTGCAGTATAACCTTGAGAAAACCGTGTATTTGCGTGGTCAACTGCATGGAGCTCGGAATCGCAAAGATTTGGCTATCAGTGAATTAGCAGCCGCCAGTTTTTAGAGAAACAAAAAGACCCACCTCCTTCTGATATCCGTATTTCTTGATGTACCCTCGATAAGGCTCGTTTGGGACCCAATGGCCCCAGCCATCGCCCAGCGGAGAGTCATCCTCAATCCCGTGTGCCTTATTCTTCAGACGAAAATTTGCATCGATTGTCAAGTTGAGTGAATATAACCATCTTTGGGCAGTTTGACGACAGGGCACTATCGTAAGTTTTGCTTTAGTACACAATCTGAATGTACTTACCTCCGACTATCAGGGCGTCGATCCAGTCTGGCGGAAGGTTACGATCTGGATGTGGACAGGCCGGACACTCCACAGCACACTGTCCTGGCTGAGTTCCCTTGGCACCAGCTGGATCGTGTCCACGACCAGATCGTTTTAGCATCTTGAGGTGGCGCCATAGGCGGATAACGGTAAGAAATTGTCGGTAGTATTGCTAGATTAGTTAGACAGCGTCCGTCAGATTCTCAAGGCCGATGGAATCTCACCTTGGGATCTGATATACCAGTATTGTCCGTCTTGTGCTGAAGAGCACTGTAAAACTCGTATGCAGAAACTTTTCCCTGTAAAGTGAGCAGATGAAAGGTGTTGAGGACGTCGAAAGTGAAGGCACTTTGTGGCCTCGTGATCGTTGATGGGAAGCAGCAGAACCTGAGGAGTTGAATATAACTCGCGGAGCCGCCAGACGTATTGTGGCAAGCACAGAACCGAACATCAATGGTGTGGATACCAGAGAGATCGACGATGATGAAATCCTTCTGAATGGGACCAGGGGAGGGACACGTTGGGCCACGGTGACCGAGCTGAATCACTAGACCCAGTGTTTGCAATGAAGTCTTTTCGTAAAAAAGGCCTGTCCAATGCTAAAAGACTTTCACGTGTCAGATTGCTGATAAGATAAGTCTGAAACCTACCCTGATCCGATGGAGAGGCATGAAACGATGACGATTGACCAAGCAGGCCTTGCAGTAGTGCGTACAATAGGCACAGTCATAGCACGAGTAAACGCCCCTTTCACGACAGTTTGCACAGATAGCTACCTCCGGAGCTTCAAGTCCATCGTGGCGAAGCATTTCCTGGAGGTAAGTGTCCTGGTATGTGAGCCATTCCTCCATGACCTTAGTGCGTGCTCGTTGTTTCGATTTCCCCTTCCCTTCAGCATTACCTTCAGGAGGATCGTTGTATTGTATATCGGTTTGATTTGCAATATATTCAGAGAGCAAGTTGTCAAATTCTGCGGATTCTGGGTGATTAGAACGTATCATTCCACGACTTTCCGCTGATGGCATGGATATTATGGTCGTTGAGGTTGTTCGGTTGCTATTGACATGAGATCTGATAATGCGAGCACGCGGTGCATATGGGTGACTGATATGAAGACTCGTCAAAGATTTCTTCTTCTTCTTTGAGGTCGTCATTGGAAGTGAATGATGTGACGTTGACTTCGCAAGTTTAGGCATGTGTAGCGCAACGCGGCATTGTACATGCCTTACTACTTCAGACCTTTCACGTCCCCCCCAAGGTTCACAGTTTCGATGACCACCACGAAGCACAATGCATCGCTGAAAGTGACGTCCATGCGCATCCAGAATTTCCAGGGCAATCTGAAGAGAACCCTTGCCTTCCACAAAGTCATCGTTATCTGATTTGACTTCCCCACCGCTTTCTGGCTCGAACAGGATACCTCATCCTCAACGCAGGTATGTCGGCATCATATATTTGCACTCGCTTATTAACACTAGCAAATGTGGTGCGCAACCGTCCCATCGACATTATCCACTAGTTCGAAGGATAATGAAGCTTTCCCATCTTGCCACTCAGATCCTCTGGGATCTGTCGCGACTGGATCGTTCACGTTGCTCTGGTCACGGCTAAGGCTGAGCCATCTCAACCTGCGAACAGGATGCCGGGCAGTCCGCTGACAACGTCTCCCATAAGCCGCACTCAAGGGCCACACGAGGCCACCCAACCTCTCTCTCCAACATCGACAAGTTCAGTCGGGATGACCATATGAAAGTTGACTCACCCATCCATGGGCCCATTCCTTAAGACTTGGCCAATCGTACAGTCTTTGCATAACGATGTAATAAGCTGTGAACCTATTACCCTGTCCACACCACCGACTGAGCACCAATCATGACCATAGCCTCCGACCGAAAACAGCCACCAACTCTCCCCATCGACATCATCTACCCGATCATCGACCTGCTAGCCCTCAATTTCGATGCTGAAAACTTGGATATACGTGCGGAGGAGGTGTCCATGTAGCTCTTTTGTAATGTGGCCCGTTAAATGCAGAACAACACGTAATAACGTGCCACCATAGCAGCAAGGAACTGAGATGTCTCGAACATTATAACGTGCGTTACCCTACATTATAATCCCTCTCCGCTCCCTGCTGCCAGCCTGCCCTCGTTCCCCTTATAAGTTATAACGTGTTGACTGCTCCACGTTATAATGTCCTCACTACCAGCAAGAGTACTTTCTCCACCGAGTTATAACATCATTCCCACTCCCATCAAGTTATAATGTTGAGTTCGTCGCTCTCTCTCATCCATGTTATAACGTCTCATTGTGCCCCTTCCTCACAACGTTACAACGCCTGATTGTGGTCTCTCCCTCGTCCGCGTTATAATGCGTGGTTCACATCGTGCCGGTCCATGACTCCACATGCCAGCACGACATTATAACGTCTCATCGCAACTCCTTCCTCGCAACGTTACAACGCCCAATTGTGGTCTCTCCCTCGTCCGCGTTATAATGCATGGTTCACATCCTGCCAGTCTACTCCTCCGCTGCCCTTCTTCCTTGCGACGTTATAACACCCAATCGTGGTCTCTTGCTCATCCGTGTTATAATACGTGGTTTGCATCCTGCCCGTCCACTCCTCCGCTGCGCTTTTTCCTTGCGACGTTATAACACCCAGCCGTGGTCTCCTGCTCGTCCACGTTATAATACGTGGTTCACATCCTGCCGGTCCACGACTCCTGGCACGACATTATAACATCTCATTACAGCCTCTTCCTTGCGACGTTACAATGCCTGATCGTGGTCTCCTCATCCACGCTATAATGTGTGGCCCATATCCCAGTCTGTGACTTCAGGTACGACGTTATAACTTCTCATTGCGGCCGCTTCCTCGTCGCCCACGTTGTAATGTAGTGTGTTAGCATCCATATCCTGGCTGCACGCCGCACTACATACACGTTATAACCCAGCGTCTTCCTCGTCTCCCTCTTCCTCGTCTCCCTCTCCCTCGTCTCCTCCCTCGTCTCCCTCTCCCTCGTCTCCTCCCTCGTCTCCCTCTCCCTCGTCTCCCTCTCCCTCGTCTCCTCCCTCGTCTCCCTCTCCCTCGTCTCCTCCCTCGTCTCCCTCTCCCTCGTCTCCTCCTCGTCTCCCTCTCCCTCGTCTCCTCCCTCGTCTCCCTCTTCCTCGTCTCCCTCTCCCTCGTCTCCCTCTTCCTTGTCACCCTTGTCACCCACATTGGACACGTCCGTGTTTTTTTATGAAGCTGCTGACTGAGCTGACTACCGAGTGAATAGGATATTACCAAGCTCCTCGTGGACGGCGGCCGGCTCCTCATGGACGGCGGCAAGCCTCGTGGACGGCGGCAAGCCTCGTGGACGACGGCAAGCCCCTCGTGGACGGCAGCAAGCTCTTCGTGGACGGCTGCAAGCTCCTCGTGGACGCGGCAAGCTCCTCGTGGACGCGGCAAGCTCCTTGTGAACGGCGGCAAGCCCTCGTGGATCAGTGAATGGCTAGGTCCCCGTGGTTGGCCCTCGCGAAGAGGTGATTTAACTGGGGACACTTCTTCATAGTCAACTGTCACGTTTATTCCTTCCCTCTCCATGCCACCCTCAAGGTCAGACGAGGATTCCCACTCGACATCGGCGTCACCAAAACCGGCGAGCAGCTCTTCGAGACGACGATCACTCCGTCTGTCCACAAAGCGCAAATACGATTCTGAAGATCGTAGTCTGTGCGAGGCTCAAGTGAAGGTGGAGCCAAAGCGCGTGAAGACTGCGCTCTCCCCTGCCAGGGCTAGTCTGTGCGAGGCTCAAGTGAAGGTGGAGCCAAAGCGCGTGAAGACTGCGCTCTCCCTGCCAGGGCTAGTTTAGGTTGTTCCAGTCGCGGTCACGCCTGCAGCTGAACTCTACACCCAGATGCGCTGTGTCACCGGGACGCGTAGTCAGCAGTGGGCGCGTAGTCAGCAGCCGAGGTCCAATGCCGTCCCCTCGTCGTCGAACACACTCCCCGAGAACGACCAGATCCCGGCTCAACACGCGCCACGCAACTCTTCCCCGGAACCCGAGGGTGCTGAGAGGGTCGTGATCGACATCGAGATCAAGATTAGACGAAAAGTTTATAAGGAAAATGCTAACAACGGTGTGTCTACATTCGTTTTACTGTCATGATCACAGTTTCACTTAAATGTTTAACAGACAAACAGGACTCTTCTCAAATACCAAGACCATACTGAACAATCTAACGTTTGGAGAAGGGAGGGAGAAGACGCGCAGAGGAGGGCTTGGGGTCACGGTTTCAACACCGTGACGGGGAAGATGGGTGAGGACTCGTAGTTTCGGGTTATCGTTTTCTTAGCATGGAATGTACACGGGTGGACAGGCAATTGAAACAGGAAGAGCGACGTATGGCATTCGTTGAGGATGACGGGCCATATGTCGGGGGAGCGCTTCACCTCTGCGTTTGGCGATGGGCACTAAATTGTGTGCTAGAAGGCCTAGAGACTAGATATACATTTTCCAACTAGCGTAGATAGCTATGTTATCTGCTGTTAGTGTCCCTCCGTGTTATAATATATATACCACATCGCTAGTCTGTATAAAGAGTGCACGTGAGCTGGCGGGGTTTCCCGATTTTGGTGTGTTTGGCGGCATGCACCCATGACAAATCGCTCACGCTCAGGTCCGACTTGAGAGACGAATCTCCCAAGTTGGAGCTCCCAAGTTGGAGAGACCCGGGCAAACAGAGCTACTGTTGCCACCATGGCGACGGTGGCAGCTTCACTTGAGGCCACCTGACGCTCCGTTCTGAGCTTCCTTGCTAGGCAACACTTGTCATCCCTTTGGTTCTATTACGCTTTCTCACCGTCGTGCATTATAATCACGAGCCATCTCCCCTTTTCTGTGGCTTTTCTGTGGCTGTGCACCATCGAATCGGTGAGCCATCCTTTCCCTAAAATGACCGGCCTAAATGACCGGCCTAATTGCCCTGTTTTAGCTGCGTCTCCATCCATTCACCAATGGTCCCCGCCGCTGCCGCCACCACCACCGCCACCTTCGCCATCACCGCAAATCATTCCCAGTGGCACCACATCAACCGACGCATCGGAACATGACTGTAGAGGCCGGTGTACATGAGTTCGAGTGCATGCTGTCACGGTCATCGAGTCAAACTGGCATCGGTAAGCCCACATGGGTCTCCCCCTGCATTCTAGCGCGCTCACACCACCCTGTATTCAGAACTCCACCACTACACTCGTACATACAATCAAAACATAATTCTTTCGCATTATAATGTAGTCACAACATACAGTTATAATATATATATTGTGACGAGATAACGTACTTCAGACAAGAAAAATCGCAAGCCAAGTGGTATTATGATCAACGTACGCAAAGCCTCAAAAAGAAATGGCGACCCCAAATTTGCATGTGAGCGGGCGGTGGACACGCTCCAAAAAATAAGGGAAATGAAAGCTTTCGGATGTGCTTAAGCTTACTTCTTTCGCATGTTCCTCTTTGGTGGTGCATACCCAGCATCTTTGAGGTGGTTCGGTAGGTTGGATTTGCGACCTGAACGTGTTGGTGCTGTTTTGGCTGCGCCATTCTCCCCTGGTCCGTCCTTCTCCGGTGCAGCATGGATGTCGACCATCATCGAGTCTTCCATGACCTTCGGATGCTTCCTTTTCGGCTTCGCAGATTTGACTTCAGATTTCCTCTTTTTGGCATTTCCACCCGATTCGACTGGTGCAGTGACTTCATCGGCTGCGGTTGCAGTATTCTCCTTACCATGACAGTCAGGAGGGGACATTGGGGACTGAGCAGACATGGCCGTTAAATTCATAAGCGATGTTTTGACCAGGTTTGTAGCCACAGGAGTTAGAACCGTTGAGGTGGTCGTCGCACCATTTGAAGGTGGAGACGGAGTCTTCGAAGATGGGATCTCCGAAGACGGGGTTTCCAAAGATGGGGTCTCCGAAGACGGGGTCTCTGAAGATGGGGATACCAAAGATGGCATCATTGAAGACGGGATTGCAGAAGACAGGACCACAGAAGACGGGATTGCCAGAGACGGGGCCACAAGAGACGGGGTCTCCAAAGACGAAACCTGTGAAGTTAGGGTCTCCGAAGGTGGGGTCTCCGAAGACGGGGATACCAAAGATGGCGTCGTTGAAGATGGGATTGTCGGAGACGGGGCCACAAGAGACGGGGTCACCAAAGACGAAACCTTTGAAGTTAGGATCTCAGAAGATGGGGTCAATGAAGGGGGGTTTGCCGAAGATGGTGACACAGATGATGGGGTTGCTGAAGCTGGGATCACAAGTGACGGAGTTATGGGAAGTGGGGTTGATGGAACCATGGAGGCAGCTGCCGTGGTCGATCCAGCAACCGCTGTTTGTTCTGCCGTCATCATAAATGGGTCAAGATCGTGTAGTGTTGGAACTGTTGCAGCCATAGGGGCGGCAGAAGTAGTCGGTTGGAACGGCAAGGACAATGGAAATTTGTCCATGTCGTCTACCGGCTGTGATAGATTCGGAACACAGCCATCAGACCAGGAGTCGTTTGACAAACCGGAGCCATTAGCATCTAGAAAACTGTACAGCCCGTCTAACTGCGGCTGTAAAATGGGAGTGATTCCTGAGGGGGTTGTTGCGCTGCTGATTCGACGAATGGTAGGAATGTTGCATGGGACTGGGTGATGCATGGAGCTGAAATTGACATTAGAGGAGCAGCATCTGGCGGTTCTTGTCGGATAAGAGCAATGGTAGGCTCCCCAGTAGGGATTGTTGAATCTCGCGTTAGGGCGAGTTCCGAAGGGGATGGCAGCGGAGCGGCAGATGCCGAAAGTGACAAGGTTGACGCGTTTGCAGGCTCGTCCGTACTCATACTGGTGTCATCGTCTGTCTTGCTCTCCTCGTTCTTTACCACTCGGCGACGACATTCATCCGGAGCTGTCTATTTGTGAGTCTTTAGAACAATGGTATGCCACTTAACTTACAGAAATAAGCATTCCCATGCGCGAGCATTGTGTGCTGCACATTCTTCCACCCCTCGGGATCAAACTCCGAGACAAGCTTCTTCGTCATGCCTCTCGACGTGTCCGATTGAGCCCTGGATAGGCATGTCAGCTCTCTGTTTGACCAATGGCAGTCTACGTACGAGCGTATTACAATTTCACCGTCGGACGATCCAAGCGGAGCTACGGCTAGGATGACGATGTTCGCGCCTAGCCACTCTGCCATTGCATCGGCAAACGTAGGGAGAATATTCTCTGACATCTTCCATGCCCTGAAAACACCTGTTTAGTATGGATGGAGTCATACGACTGCGGGTATCATACTTGTCGAGGTCCTCAGCCGTGCCAGCAAATGCCGCCTTTTGTTTCCATTCCTTGAAGAGGGTCGCATTTTCTTCGTCGGCCTGCTTTGTGATCTCATCCCTGACAGCAGGCGATTCGTTCTCCCAACGAGCCTTCACGAACTCTGACCATGACCTGATTCGGTCCCGAGACTGCATCGTATCCTTGACGGTCTCCCACCGCTTGTTGAATTCCTGGTTGAGTTGTGTTTTATTCATATCGGTGTACACCTTCATCGCTGATTTCTTTCTAGGGCGCGTCGCAGAGCTCGACATTATCCGCTCGATGATGTTATTGATATAGGTTTGATTTGTGTTTTTTGACGTATATCTGTAGCGGAACCAGCATCCAAGTTTCTAGCACGATAATGGTGAGCTTCCTATTTGTTATGATTCAGCACAGATACTCACTTCCCGGAGCTCACGATAGATTTGGTTGCGGTGCTCATTATCCCGCTCTTGTTCCTCTGGAGTCTGAAGGGTGGGGTCATTCTCACCAGTGGCGTCAACATTCTCATCATCGACGGTTGGATTCTCTTCAATCGGAAGAGTATATCCAAACTTCTGAAGAAAGGTTTTCGCCACCATGGTATAGAATGCCCCGCGGTCTGTGGTTTCCAGGAATCGATCCTTGTAGGATTCCAGGAATGCCAATTTTATGCCGCTGAATGCGTTCTGTCTACCCTGCGACCTCGAGTTATTGGATTGCTTGGTCCTGCTTTTGGCCATGGATGAAGTTGACGGGAAAGGGATTGGAGCCTATACGACTCAAGCGTGGCTGGTACGCGACGCGACGCGTCGTGTCATATGTATGCTTCGTTTTTATTTCTTTTCTTATTTTAATTTTTTTCTGATTTGCGCGTTCGAGGATCATATTAGTGGGCCTTGAAACCGATCTAGTTAGGGTACAACCATCTTTAGCCAACAGATGTCACCCTACAATCGCTATCCGCTCCGCTGCACTTTCCTTTATTCATGTAAGTGCCGATGCCCCCTTTTTCAGAAAACCATTACAAGTCTTACGCACCACCGTGCGCCGATTGGTTGTCTTGAATCTTGATTACAGTAACTTAGGCCGACTTCGACACGTGATCGCCCATCCCGGGTTCACTCTAAGATCGACGCTGGGTACGTACATACTCCTTTTTTAAACTCATTTTTCTCATTACGATGTGTTGCTAGTCATTCCCTCCCAATAGCGATGACGCTGCACACTTGGCTTGCGAACCGTTGTGATATCGATAGCGAACTACGGCTGATTGGCTGCTTACTCAACGGGGCTGCTTACTCGACGCTGTTATCACATCTCGTTGTTCATATATGTATAGTAAAGTACCTACTTATGAATGATGACGATAGTATGATATCTCTGAGTGAAGGTCATAAGCCCGTCGAGCAACCCACTGGAGCCAGACTTCCGCCATTGCACGCTCCCGATGCCCGTCTTTATATTCAGTAAGGAACCGACGCCCTACCTCCCATTCATCGATTGCGGCATGTAACAGCACAGTCAAGTCAGAGACGGTGAGTTGTTGCCATACAACCTCCTCTTCTTTCTGTAGACGGACGCGCCGGCCATGGACAACTTCCTTCATTCGTTCAGTAAACTGAACTTCTCGTGGTGTGTCAGATGGTGGGCCAGTTACATATGGCGGCCCACTATCCCAGTCATCCATCCCAGTCTCGTCTAGCATTTCTGCACTCTTTGAAGCGTCTCGGAAAAATGTTGAGTGGATTGGGAGTTCTTGAAGTGCGAGTGGAACCAAATCTTTAGGCAAATACTTTCGCTGAGGAGATGATCCCTGCCGGCCATGAGTCCGCCAGTATGCGACATAGCGTTGTGTAGATATGAGTGCTTTTGAACTAGAAAGATAAACTTGTTTTCAAATAAACAACAAAGGGAGAAATGACATACTGTGTCGTCTGCCGCCTTTCATACTGTCTGGTCCGCGTCTGAGCCTTTTTTTCAGCGAGGGAGAATGCTTTTGCACGGCGGCCCATGAAAAGGCCCATGTAAAGATTGATAACGCTATAGAATCAATCCTTAGCAATGAGTGAATCTCACCATGGGCGAAAGAAAACAGTCATTACTAGGGATTTCCTGGCAAAAGGGTATGTATCGGTTGGGCAGACCTGCCAGCATCCAATCCGTGACCTCCGCCGTCCTCAAACCAACATCTCACTCAGCTATGTTCTCGAGAAAAGGAGGGCCGTTTTATTCGATTCATGATTGGCTCCCCAAACTTGCACGGCGGGTGACCGACAGAATGGCCCAGTTGTACAGTCGCCGTCGTGGCGCCGACCAACTCCCTCACCGAAGCTTCTTTTTGTGCCTCATGGACAAGACACTTCCTTTATCACGTCCAACCTGTCTAACTGGAGAAGTTTCCTAGTTTTAATGCTCCCTCTTTACCTCCTCCCTATTCGTATTTGCCATCTGTTGAGTTTCCTTCACCTTTGCACTTCGTTGTACGCTGTATTAACTACAATCCACGCGGACGACATGCCCACCAAGAGAGTATCGGCTCGTAAGCACGGTGCTGAAGTACCCAAGTTGGCGAGGGAAAGGCTTCACAAATCCCGACTAACCATCGATCCCGCAACTTGGATGCGGTATCTGGTTTGGAGGACCTTGACGAAGGAACTTTACTATCCCTTTGTCTGGACGCACCTGTTCAACTCACCCCACCACCTGGAAACAATCCTCTTATATCAGAATCTCCCCCACCTCTTTATCAAAGGCACGGGTTTCAACTGACGTGATGGACGCCACACTCGAGCGGCTCGGCTTCGGTCCACCCAATGATCTGTCCAATCTTCCTATCTCGATATCGCCCTCGCCCTCGCCGTCTCCATCGCCATCGCCCGCAAACTCTAAAACCAGCACTATGGGAACCTTTGGCCACGAAGAAAAGGAAACGGTTCCGACAGCTGAAGAAAGGGTTCCAAGTGTGGAGGCGTCTGGTACCAATGACGACTCGGATGCGTATGGTCAGATCATCGGACTGTTTCAGCAAATCGCTCGGAGGACTGGTCACTCAGTCAATAATCTCATTCTCGAATGGGCCCTACTTCATGCACATACGGAGTTAGTGAAAAGACGGGTCGCTCATGGTCATATGTCAGATGAGGTAATGGCGCGTCAACAAGCATTCGAAGAAGAGGTGAATAAGTTAATCGAACTAGTAAGAGATCTTTTTTGTTCCATATCCTTGGTTATTGACTACGAAGTTTCAGGGGACTAGACTTGCCGATGTGGGCATTGATCTTATGTTTGTTATGATAGGGCAGAATGCGACTGAGGGCGATAGCTTAGGCAAAGTCTGGAGTACCCCGGGGCTACAAGGGGTATGTCTATCTACGTCGCTGCTATCCTCATCTCATGATTGCATTCAGATGTTCAAGGAACTTTCCTTGAGCGACAATGAGATCATTGCGGCAGCTAGAATGCACTCCTAGTAAGTACGCAGATTTGCGTGGGTTGACAGGACTTATATGTTGATTCGCAGTTCCTCTAAGTGGTCTCAATTCTGTAACAAGTACAAACAAGGTCAGACAGAACCACCTGTTGGGGTTGATGATAAGACTGCCGCTGGGATTGTGGGCACACCGGATATGTCATCATACGTTGCGAAGCAAAGCGCCGCTGCGGCAAGTGCATTTTTAAGCGCATCTCACAGGAAAGGTGGCATTAAACAGCCTACCGAGGGATGCTTGCCGCTGGTTTCCAAAAGGGGTGGACCATCGGCGTCCCTTGCATCATCTGACTCAGGCTCGCTTCATGTCCGAGCCCCAAAGCCTGTAAAGAATGAGCGTTCTGCACTGAGTGTACTGCAGGATGTGCTTCTTGGGCGTGATTAGAGTCTTAGTATCCTGGATGTTTTATCGTATCTAATTATGTCATGCTGCAAAATGTATTTCGTAGTTGTGTAAACCGAACAAACTTTCGTCGTCACGTGTCCAGGTCGTGAGCATTCAACGAAGTCATGGATGTCATGTGTCAAACTCTCTCACTCACGCTCACATCAACGATGGCCAAGACTCGGAAGACAAGATTGCAAACGTATCACGCAAAGGACCTTGGATCACTTGAGCGCAAAGGTGTTCTTCTGAGTAATACTTCAAAGCGTTTACGAAAGGTTGTTACAAGCGTTCCGCCTATCCTGGCCTCTCATACTGAAAATTTTGATGGAGACGACGGTCAACCAGAAATGATGGTGGACGAGAGCGTGGATCTCCTTGCCGATGCGAATATCAATGCGGCAAACTTTTCTGACTTTGAGCATCCTGCAGCGCTTCGGATACGGACAAGGGCCAAGCGATATCAAAATTCAGTTTCGTTGTCTATATGTATTCTATTGTTACTCGAGCTAATGATTAATACTTCTCTAGGACACCCCCTCCTGACATGGAGAGAGTATCGAGACCAGTACCTTGATGCCTGCCTAGCACTTGATGGTCGAGGTCGTCATAAGGATTGCTGCGCAAGTTTTGGTTGCCAACAGCCAAATCCGCCCTTCCGCTGCCAGGATTGTTTCGGATATGCGTTATACTGCAAAGCCTGTATCACGCAGCGTCACCGAGCCGAACCGCTTCATAATATCCAGGTAATTATAGTAAACTCATAAATTTATTCACTCACTTGTCTGCGATGCAGGAATGGAAGAACGGGTTTTTCCAAAGAACTACATTACAGTCCCTTGGCCTTCGTATCCAACTGGGTCATCCGCTAGGACAATCATGCCCTTTCCGAGCTCGCGCGCACCAAAACTTCGTCGTTATTCATGTCAATGGCGTTCATCTTATTAATCTTGATTTTTGTGCTTGCTCCGATTCTCCCACACCCCGCGAACAACTCTTGGAAGTTGGCTGGTGGCCATCAACGCCCCTCGAACCACAGTCCGCTGCCTCGATGACTGTCCTTCGGTCATTTCACACTTTGAACTTACAGGGCCAAATCTCCTCAACAGATTTCTACCGTGGTCTTGAACAAATAACCTGTGGCGATGGTCTCTCGAGTGTGCCGGTGAGCATATACTTATCTGTAGCTTGGAACTATCACGGTAACGCTGACATTTTCAAGGATCGCTTGGCCCAGTGGATGTTGATGGTGCGCGAGTGGCGGCATATAAAAATGACAAAACGGGCTGGCCGCGGCCATGATCCCACCAGGATAGATGGTACTTCTCAGGGCGGCCTCACGATTCCTTGTCGTGCTTGTCCGCAACCTGACATCAACCTCCCAACCGGTTGGGAAAATTCTTCGCCGGAAAATCAGTGAGATAGTAATGTTATTTTTCTGTGCTATTGCCCTCATACGTGTTCAGATGGCTATACCGTCTCATATTGGCCGAGGATGCCAATTTCAAGCAGAAGGCACGGCTGCGCTCTGATGTCGCAAGGGACCCACCACTGGGCCCGGCTGGGGGCGTTTGTAGAGAATCGTTCCTATATCGAATATGTAGCCCAGGCGGCAAATACAGATGAAGTAAGAAATTGAGATCAATATTGCCTTACTGGGAAACCAATTTAACATTCACTAGATATCCCATTGTGTTGGGTTCTCTGCGATCTGGGATGCAAACAAGAAAAAGTCGAAAGGTTTACACGCCACCGGGATTGGTTCCGTCAGTTGTGCTCGGCATGAGATGTACCGTCCAAACGGTACGGGGGACCTCCAGAAGGGCGAACGGTATGCGATTCTGGATCTATTGACACCAACCAAAGTCTAACCTTCGCATTATATTCTAGATACTCAAATATGGATTATCTTTTATTGTCCAGCGTTTCCAGCACTCCAATCAAGTCCATCACCATCTCATATGACATTGCCTGCCAGTGGGGAAAGAACTTCGCGGCGCGAACCAATAATCCCTCTCTCCCCGACTCTTTACGCCTTTCATCGTCGATTTCATTGCAGTTTATCGTACCCAAATTCCATCTCCCAGCTCACATCCCAAAGTGTCACGGTCCATTCTCGTTCAATTACGCTTCAGGTGTTGGGCGAACTGACGGCGAAGGCGTTGAACGGAACTGGTCAGTGCTCAATGGAATTGCCCCATCTGTTTCTATGATGGGCCCAGGCGGGCGGTGGGATACACTCGATGATATCTGTAACTACATGAACTGGCGGAAAACCATCGCGCTATGTGAGTAAGCAAAATCGTTTACAGTTGATTTCATGACTGAGGCTGGTGGCAGCATCGACTCTTCTTCGAAAACTGTCGCTTGCAATCCCGGAAGCAATTATCCACCATCGAGCCTTTACCGCGTTCACCGAAAGCCTTCAAGCTGAGCATGCCGAGCAACTCATTAAATGGGAAGGCCAAGTGCAGAGTTGGGAGGCAGATCGTACCCTGCCGTGTCCTTACGAAATACCCGAAGAGAGTATGTCACCTACGCCAGCGTGTTATGCTCCGAGGCTGATAATCGATAATAGAAATTACGTTTGCTGAAGTCAAACGTCAATTGTCCCAAGAGGAGCACGAGCGTGTTGAGAAGGAAGGCACCACGGTAGACCTCGATGATGCAAGCCCTAGCACGTTTGTTGTCGCTGCTCTTGAGCTGGAGGAAGCCCAGTAAGCCGCAACGTGATCATAAGAGAAGCGTCATTTTGAGGTGTTGATAAGGCAGCTCATCATTCTCGACGTCAAGAACGCAAACAAAACTTTGATGCAGCAGACTGCTATTCAACAGCGACGAACCAATCTCCTCAAGAGGATTCAGAAGCTCATTGCTGTCCGGCATAAATTTATGCCAGGGCTTAACTCGTATCTTGCCAACCAGCCTTGCGTTCTTGATGCCACATCTACGTCAACACCCGAACATATCCCTCTTTATTTCCCCTCGTCTTTCCTTCCGGAGCAGCGTTCCATGATTTGTACGGGAGGTATCGAGGACATTGAGGATCGTCTCCGCTTTGCCCAAGCGTCTGAGGCTTTGACCAAACTCCGCTGCCAGCTCATGAAGCGAACATATGCCAGCCGGTATAAAGTACACAACATCTCGTCCCAGCGACACTATACTCGATTCCGAACCCTTCAAGATCAAACGGAAAACAAAGTCAAGATATCTGGTCTACAGTACCACAGAGCGAGAGATGCGCTCCTCCAACTGCGCGGGCCAGGCGTATGGGAGAAGGTGCTGAGGAAGCTTGGCGCGGAGGATATCCGAGGATTGAGTGAGAAAGCACTTATCGAGGAGGAAAAGGAAGAGACCAGACGAACGCGCACCATGGCTGGGATGAAGGAATACCAGACGATTGAGGATGGTATGATTGACAGTGTCCCTGCAACAACGTTCAACCCGCATTTGGCTGTGGGGGAGGGCTACAGGACATTGTCCTGGATCTGGTACTCGATGACGGGTGATGAAATCAATAACAGCGTTTCTACGGGAGCGTGTAAGTACCTAGTTTCCATCTGAAGCTGATATGACCTCACTGCCTGAAATAGATCTTCGTGTTGAATGGCTGAAGTGTCGCGCGCGCGCTGCAAGATGGAAGGAGGAAATTCAGCTGATCGAGGAGGAAATGCGCAGGGCTCTTGATTTTTGCTCATGGAAGGTGAAGTGGTGGGAGCAACAAGCCCATCGTAGGACGTCTGTTCCTCCTCACCTCCGAGAAGGCTTGATAGCTTATGCAAGTGAGAACGCAGCCGCGGAGCGCTGCAGGCTTATGTCTTGGTCAAACGCTTGGGCAGCCGTGCGTCAACGTGCAGGGCAGGTATTGGAGAACCATCTGAAAGACCGGGAGGATGCAGCAGGATTGACAATGCTTGACGTTGAGGTTGAGGCGGATGAATGCGACGGCGACTTGACAGCCAATTGGGAATGTGACGTTGAATAATTTCTTTACGGAAAAAAACATTTACATTTACTGTATGAAAATGCTTCATGCACTGGAAGACATTATAATGCGGAAATATCACACACGCCATAATGCGTAAGAGGGAGCGGTATAATGTGGTAGTGAGAGAGCGGCTGCTTTGGGGTATTATAATATTATAAGGCGCTGCTTCTAAGACATTATATAGACCGTGTATTTTAATGGGGGCGATAAGAAAGGGCTCCGATGAGATAATAACGTGGAGAAGACGAGAGATTCAGTTGGGTGTTATAACGTCATGAAGAAGAGGCCACAATGACTCGGAGACATTATAATGTCGTGCCAGCGCAACGTGGAGTCGTGGACCAGCAGGATGTGAGCCATACATACGTTACAACGTGGGCGAGCAAGAGACCACGACTGGGTGTTATAACGTCGCGAGGAAGAGGCGCAACGTGGGCTGGATGTGCAGTGGACCATGTACATTATAACATGAACGCACAGAGACCATGATTCGGTGTTATAACGTCGCAAGGTAAAGGCGCAGAGTGGAGAAGTGGGCCGGCAGGATGTGAACCACGCACTATAACGTGGACGAGCAAGAGACCACGATTGGGTGTTATAACGTCGCAAGGAAGAAGCGCAGCGAAGGAGTGAACCGGCAGGATGCGAACCACGCATTATAACGTGGATGAAAAAGAGACAACGTTTGTGTTATAACGTCGCAAGGAAGAAGGGCAGCGGAGGAGTAGACCGGCAGGATGTGAACCATGCATTATAACGTGGACGAGCAAGAGACCACGATTGGGTGTTATAACGTCGCAAGGAAGAAGGGCAGCGGAGGACTGAACCGGCAGGATGCGAACCACGCATTATAACGTGGATGAGAAAGAGACAACGATTGTGTTATAACGTCGCAAGGAAGAAGGGCAGCGGAGGAGTAGACCGGCAGGATGTGAACCACGCATTATAACGCGGACGAGCAGCAAGAGACCATGATTGGATGTTATAACGTCGCAAAGAAGGGCAGCGGAGGAGTGGACTGGCAGGATGCGAACCACGCATTATAACGTGGATGAGAAAGAGACAACGATTGGGTGTTATAACGCCGTGAAGAAGAAGCGCAGCAGAGGAGTGGGCCTGGCAGGATGTGAACCATGCATTATAACACGGACCAGGGAGAGCCTTGGGCGTTGTAACGTCGCGAGGAAGGGGCCACGATGAGACATTATAATGTCGTGCTGGCATGTGGAGTCGTGGACCGGCAGGATGTGAACCGCACATTATAACGCGGACGAGGGAGAGACCACAATCGGGCGTTGTAACGTTGCAAGGAAGGGGCTATTGCTAGTAGTGAGTACATTATAATACACATTATAATGGTAGGGGACTGTGATGTCCTTGGAAACAAGGGCGGACGTTATTACGTCGCGATGTGGATAATACGTACACCATTATAATGGTGCTACATGGATTGTTGTGCGGAGCCAGCGTCGGTTACGTCGCGAGTACTGCAAAGAACCGCTCAATCTGCGCATCATCTCCCCATTACTGTTCTGCACTCTCAAGCTCACGCACACGCTGTCAAGCATTATGGGCTTCTTGGCTATCATTCACCCCTGGGTTCGTCATCACGTTCACGTCCAGTCAGTTATGAATACCGGGATCCAGGTGAATACAATCACAATGAATGTGCGAGGCTCTCCGCTCTGACTGTGATCGGATGATCCGGTGCACGTAGCACGCAGACTTGGAATCATTACGATATAAAATTATCCCGATTGCACGAACTCTCATCCCTTCGATCTCTTTTCATCCATTTTGGAGAAATCATGCCATCGCTGTCCGAAAGCAATCGTATCTGCGAAGACGTATCCTCCATCTCGACGCACTCATCTTGCTAAGCGTGACCCTCACCCACCTGCTCGAACCGCTTTTCCCACACGTTTTACTGCCTCTTCACTACCCGCAATACGATTATCAAGCCATCAAACCTTATGGTTGTAAGATCCCAATCGTATGGAGATATAATATACTCAACGGAGGTACGAAGCATGTCTATTTGAATATTCAATTAGGTGTGCACTATTAGTACGTTCGCTAACTAGTGTATAGGACTAAATTGGAATTATTGCTTAGAAATGTCGCGCCATTTATAAGGCATCTGTTGCATCAATGTTGATGCGATTCTCAGTCCTTTTCTCAGTACATCATGCCAAAGTCTAGGGCCAAAGGTGGTGGCCAGAGCAGATGGACAACTGCGGAACAACTTCTCTGGCTTGAGAAGAAGGTCCCCACATTACTCGCTCTGAGGACCGATAAAGCTAAACCACCCGTAATCGCTGCGTTCTGGTCCGAATTGTTCAAAGGTTGGTTTGAGTGCTGGCCAGAGAGTTCTGCCAGCGACGAGGACAAGCAAAGAGTGGTATGTGTTGTCATTCAATCAGGGCCAGAACTGATTCGATTGCCTGTTATAGCGCATAAAACAGTGGTTTAACAATAGCATGCGTGGCATGTTCACTCCCAAGAACCACAAAAAGCTACTCAATCTTACAAAACGGCCAACGCGAAAGCACTCTATCCCACATGTGTACTCGCGGCTTTACTACCAAAAGAAGCTGAAGCGCATCATCGATGCCTCGTGGGAAAGGCTGATCTCCAAGCATCCGGAGCTTAACAATAAGGGTGAGGCTCTCAAGCATCGCAATATTGTCACAAAAGAACTTTACGAGTTTGAGACCGAGAAGGTCAAGAATGAAGTCAAGGAAAGACGCGAGGCAGGAGATCTCTCCGACCATGAGGGTATCAAATCCAGTGGCAATGATACTGTAGACGCAGTCGAGCGACAGCGTCGTAGTAAGGCCCTCGACGTCCACAGGAAAGTATTCTATACATTCCTAAGCAGTCCTTCTGACAATTATAACCTCTTAGGGCTCAAGAACGTCTGAAATATACGATTGAAGAAGCCCTAGAAGAAATTGAGAATGAATGTGGCTTTGTAGGATACATTCTTGTTGGCAGGCCTGACCCGAAGCGTGGCAGTGATCTGATGGTTATGTCGTGCGTACGCTTTTACTCTTATTGTGTTGCAATGGCAACTTCTCATTATTTCTAGGGCCCACACTGGTACGACCAGATTCGGTCTTGACTTTAGTGAAGACCATGCTCAATGGAAGACGCATGTTGAGGATCCATTCTACAGATACTTAGACAAACATTTTAGTGCGTCTCCATTGTTCTTTTATATGATAACACCCATTTATAGTCACACAGCCAATAAAATGCGCCAGGAGTTGGCACTGCCCGGCACCGCATCAATGCGGGACCCCTCACCATCCTCATCTTCGTCAATGGGTCAGCACGAGGAGCATGACGTCGACCTTGCCAACGATGTTGTGCCACAGCACGTGGATGAAGAATCCGAGAATGAAAGGATTGATCTAGAAACAATGCTCAAAATGCTCGATGAAAAGGTGTTGCATCGTTTTGATGACTCTGATAATGGGTCTAGAGTGTCAGTTAATTTTATTCTCTATTTACAGTACTGATTGTGTCATAGCAGTGACACGTGTGATAATGAGCCGCCAAGTGGCTTTGATGATGACAATGACCAAAAGGACGCCGAGGAGGATGAGGATCCTCGACACGACGACCCTGAACACGAGCCACATGATGACCCCGAACTTGACGACCCTGGACACAACGAGGACGAGGACACCGAAAAAAATAATGGGCTCGCTCGTATCTTGTTGACTTCACATCTGTTAGTGGAGCTGCGTGATTGCCCACAGTGGCTTTCTGGTGGTATCACTGAGTTGCGGAACATCTCGACAAGAGAATCTTGGATCACCTTACTTCTGAGCCTTGTCAAGTTCAAAAAGAGTCATGAATTTAGTACGGTAAGCGAACATGATCTTGGATCTTGACAGCCAACTCCGACTAATTTATACTAATTAGGGAAAGATTGACACTAAGAACAGACCCAACGAAGTAACCATATGGGTCAAGAATGGTCGCTATTGTGATAACCATAAGAAGGACATCAACATAACAAATCTCGCAAGGTACAAGGCGTCATGGCAGAACTGGTGGAAGGGACTGCAGCCCGAATGGCGTCTACTCGAGGATGGGACCTTTTTGCAGGAGGTACCAGACACCATCAAAGAGTGGGAGGGCCTTCTACAAGGAGGGCCCAATGGGTTTTTCATTATCATCGTCGCGTTGTCATGGTGGGTAAAGAAAGGGGAATCTGATGATACGGAACTATGTGACGCATTAGACGACATAACCTGGGTTGTAAAGTGCATGACTGACATGTCTGATCAATTGATCGGAGGAAAGCATGCTCAGGAGGATGAACCCGACACTTCCATAAAAAAGCGGTATGTTCTCTCATTTTCTATTTCTTCTCATGCTAACAAAGCAATACTACAGGAGGAAAATTAAGTGAACTTGAGAGGAGAGTTCGTCATAGCATTAGACAGGCACCAGCTGCATAATACCCCTTCAATTTTCACTGGCAAATAGAATTAGTCACTCATAAGTGGTTTTAAAATAGCGAATGTGGACAATACCCATTTAAAAGAGTGTGGAGAAGGCGTTGGTGTGATGTGACGCTAGATGACAGGACGCTTGTGGGGTCCGGAAATTGCCGAACATGCCTTCATCCAACCACTCATCCAACCGCTGACCACGACCGACCATCCACCGACCATCTTGCTTGGGCTCCTATCTCCTTCACGGCTTTTAAAGAGCACGACAGCGCAAATGTAACGGTCACTCTAGATGAATACCATTTTTCAGGGTAGTGGGTATTGATACTCGCTTTTTTTTTCTTCGACTGAGTTTTATACAGGGCACTGTGTCTTATTGGTTCACCTCATAGGCCATCTGACCAAGAAAAATCTTCCACGGTGAACTTTGTTAGGACTGATTCTGACTTGTAGAAAAATCAATAGGTGTCTCAGAGTCTTGAGTGACCATTTCGGCCATTGCCTTGCCCACTACCTGCGTCTATGGATCCGATACCTCTGGCCGTGACTTGCATTAGTCGTGGCGACGAGCTCGGTGCTAGTGGTTTGGACAGTGTGACGGTTGCACCTGAATACGCCCTTCTTTAGAAAGACGACTCTAACTGGCAAGATACCTTTCTGAGCGTCTGTCGACTCCGAGTGAAGGTGATGGTCCCTTCTTTACAGCTTTCATAAAATTTTACCTACTCAGTCTTCCTGTGCCAGACTCCATGCTGCGGTATTAGCCATGTCTTTTATTTCGCTGCTTCGCAAAGTGTTCCATCAGGATTTCCCGACGACGCGTCGGACATCAACTTTAAAGCTGTCTCAACCCCCTGACATCGATCGCTGCAGCCTCGGAGCAGAGGCAATATCAAGCCTTCGCTTCTGTACTCAGTCCCAGGGCATCCACTTTTTTACGGGCCAACCTTTCGACACGCCGTCGTCCACAATGCCGGCACGGACGAAGAAGAAACCCACAGTGAAATCCTCACCGTTTGCTTTCGCGGTTTCCTGTGAACCCAACACCCACGAGACCGATTCTTCCGCCAATCGACACATCCCCACTACATCCTTCGTTTTCTAATGACGAGTATTACAGACGTATGTCCCCGCCATTAATGCAAGTAGACTTTGTTCGCTGACTTATCATCACGTCGATCCTTTAGATCCCCACCTACGCGATTCGGAGGAAGTGCCTGTGCCCCTTCATAACTTTTATTACAGTCATCCCTACCTGGGTTCATGCTGCGTTCGTGCCCCTTTCACACTGGTCGTCGTCGCTCACCAACTTTATTTATATCGACTATCCTTCAGGTTTTCACCTCACGATTTCGAGCTTTGAGCAAATGCATGGCCCACCTCTACATGACTCGCATTTGCAGCCGTACTACCTGGGTCCTTGCTGCATTCGTCCTGTGTTAGTTTGTAGATGCATTTTGAAAAGAGGTTGAGTACGTCGTTGCGACTTTGAGCAGATTAAATTGGCTTAAGCTGACTGAGACACGTCTTGCTTTCTCGCACTCTGCGTTCTCGCACTCTGCTTTCTTGCACCCTGCGCTTTGCTCTTCGATCCCACTTCTCACACACCCTGAATATGATTTTCCAAATGTGAGTCTTTTGCCCCTGGTACACATTGATTGACCTGTCGCCAACGTTTGCGATTGAAGCACCTCAAACAACGCCCACCATTTCGAGATAATTGCCCAATATCAGCTCGGGTTTGTATTCGAATTGAGGGTCATTTGAAGGACATGGGGGTTAGAAGAACTGATGTACGCATCACCGTTTTTCGAATTCAGAACAACAGCTAACTTCATTCTTTGAAACACAGTAGAGACACCGATTGTGCTGAACGTGGTGAACATTCTTTCAACGTGATTGCAAATCCGTACTGCGACCAGTTACCGTTACCGTAATAATGGTGCGTCTAATTGTTTTTCTAATCCAAGGCCCCAAAACCATACAACCACAGAGGAAGAGGGGTCCAGTGTCTTTGTATATAAAGTACTGTGTGCCTAAATCTTATCCAGACTATCAAGCAAGCTAGCGCGGAGGTGCAGGAGGCACGTGAGAAACTGAAGAGCGACCAGAAAACGAAGGTATAAACTTTTTACAGCGTTGGATTATCTGGGTTCTGATTATGCATTCAGATCGGGGAGCTCGAAAACCTCAAAGACAGGAAACAGTCACTTCAACAAGGGTGGCCATGTGTAGGACTTGACTGGACGCGTAAAACCAGCTTTGAGGGCAAGCATCTTCCTCGAAGCAACAAGTGGAGGAGGCTAAAGCGTCTCAAGCGGCTATCACCTCCCAAGGTCCTGGACAGCCTGACCCGCTTAAGGAACTCTGGTAGAGTCAGCGGCTTTCATGTGAGTCACATCCGAATTTTTCCTATAGACGATACTCATGGTACTGAACAGGGCCGACTTGGGTAGTGCTTTAAAGTCCGGTTCAGTCCGGTTTTTTTTTCCATTTTTGGAAAAAACTGGGACCGGGACCGGTCTGTAAATTGTTGCTAGGACTGATTAACCGTAACTGGACCGCTTAGGACCGGTTACCATCGGTCCACGGGCGGTTAATGGACTGGCCATAACCGGTTGACTTGTTGACCAGTTAGTGACTGGTTTTGACCAGTCTTTGCACAGGTTTTGACCAGTCTTTGTAAAATATATGTATTGTTTTATGTAGGGAAAACAAGTAAACTACTAAGTAAAAAAGTCTTCCAGTTGCAAAGCAGTCTTTGCACGTGCATAAAAGTCAACTAACTCAACCTCTCACCATTCCTGCAAGCTGCGTGGACCTCATGACATGCTATATAACAACTACAGCAGCCAAGAACCTGTACTGCTACCAGCCAGACTGTCTATCTGAGGGCCGGGCAGCTTGCAAGTCTTGAGGGGGAGAAAACCACTTGGGAAGGGATCGTGCAGGTTTCCGCGGGGCGTATAAGTTGGAGCTAATGTCCAACCAGGTCATTTATTTATGGGCCTCGCACAGCTAAGTCCGCGGGAAGGTGCAGCGGCGTCAGGAAGGAGGGAAAGGAGGGCTGTAGTGAGCCCGGTAATTCGCAACGCGTCCTATCGTGCACTGCCACGCGTGTCTTGAAAATTTGTAGATGGGGCGACATTATGTCTCTTGAGGTGCTCCTAAAGTTTCTAAGGCCGCGGAGACGTGCAGCACTCACTGGAGGGAGTGAGGGAACTGGGCTGCACTGAGCTGTGCTGTCGCACCAAAGAAAATCTGCCATTATGTAATGTGGCTATCTTTGGGCGTTTCTGCTTCACCGGGCCACTTTCCTTCCACATTCACGCGCTTTCTTTCCAAATACAGAGCTGAGTGCAGCTCAGTCCCCTCAGTCCTCAGAGCGCTGCACACGTCCGCGGCCTTAGAAATTTTAGGAGCACCTCAAGAACCATAATGCAACCCTGTCTACAAATTTTCAAGACACGCGTGGCAGTGCACGATAGGACGCGTTGCGAATTACCGGGCTCACTAAAGCCCTCCTTTCCCTCCTTCCTGACGCCGCTGCACCTTCCCGCGGACTTAGCTGTGTGAGGGTCATGAAGACATGACCTGGTTAGACACTAGCTCCAACTTATATGCCCCGCGGAAACCTGCATGACCACCTTAAGCATATTTTTTCGCTGTATTACTTATGTGCCATCCAATGTACCTTATTTTCCCATAATTTCACTTCCTTTGAGCTCACAGTCAATATATTAAGTATGAGAAAGTAAGGGGCTATGACAGATGGACTGAAAGTCCGGTCTAGGACCGGTTTTAACTGGTTTTTTCCAGTTTTAAAAATGAAAGAGATTCACTTGAACCGAAAATAGAAATTTCCCTAAATGGGATAACCAGGACTGATGGTCCGGTTTCCACCGGTTACAGTCCAGTCCAGTTTCCGGTCTTTTTCCAGTCCATGAGACTGGACCTTAAAGCACTAGACTTGGGGCGTCCAAGCGCAGACGCATAGCGTCGGAGTTTGGAGTGAGGTCTTGGTGGCTGGATAGGAGCGAGGCGGCGTCCTCGTCCATCGTCCACCACATCCATCTTCTGCCATGTAGCAGTGGTTTGTCGTAGCACATACTCAGCTCTCCTTCTGTTCTGTAATTACACCCTTCCTCCACATCCTTCTGCCACACACTCAGTCACGGATTCCCCGCAATGAAACTGAGCCCACAAATAGTGCTGTTCGCACTTCATTTGTAACCGCCACATGCCACCAGCGAAACAGCGGAGAATCCCCTCCTTGCAGCAGCAATTCCTCAAGCAGCGGGTCTGTTGTGACCATCAGTTCACGGATCGCTGCAGCGAGCGCG
Organism: Russula griseocarnosa; assembly: GCA_022884055.1. Taxonomy (NCBI): domain Eukaryota; kingdom Fungi; phylum Basidiomycota; class Agaricomycetes; order Russulales; family Russulaceae; genus Russula; species Russula griseocarnosa. Next base: position 99,708 of record JAGKRU010000053.1, read on the forward strand.
AGAGCCCTACGCGCCCGCACAGCTCACCTCTCCGGCTGGATCCACAGGCTTCGCCTGGCGCTTTGCGCGCCCCGGCACCTAGCACAACTCACAGCATACCCTCATATTGGCAGCACAACACCTTGTATTACACTCCCTCAAGCTCACTAATCAGCGTAGACCTGACATGCTCCCAGGCACCAAGAGGGAAGCCTCGGGACTATTCCTGACAAGTATGATGTTGCGATCACCGCTGCCTGTGGTTCACTCAACAACATGGTTGGAGAAGATTCTAGGGAAAATCACAGGCAACCCGTGGGTCAAAAAATGAAACCCGCACCCTTACGGCGGGTCGGGGGTTTCCCGCTCTCATGGGTACGGGCTTTTACACGGGATTTGAGGGATCTTGCGGGTACCCACCATGTAAGGTGTCACGGGTTGATGCACATTGATGTATTATAAACAAACAGGTGGACATGTATCTCAGAGTGCGCATTACATTATAATCAACCAAGGAAGTGGAATTATGGGAAAATGAAGTACATTGTTTGGAGATAACTGTTAAGGTACAAAATAGTACTTGAAGTGGTTGTGCAGGCCTCCGCAGGGTATGAAACTTTGTGAGGATGTCCAAATAGGTCTTGTACTTGTGGCCCTCACACTGCTAAGTCTGTGTGGAAGTGCAGTGGTGTCGAGAAAGAGAGAAAGGGGGGGTGTTTAGTGTTTGGTAATTTGCGACGCGGATGGCCTTGCACCGCCGTGCACATCTTGTAATTTTGTATCCAGGGCCGCACTATGTCTTTAAAAATGCTCCTAAGTTTTCTAAGGCCACGGATGCGTGCAGCACTCTCAGGACTGGAGGGAGTGAGCTGCACTCAGCTCTGTACCGGTGAAGGCCATGCTGAAGCGTGGGAAAGCGGCAGGAAAGCGGCCCGATGAAGCAGAAACGCAGATTGCCACATTACATAATAGTCTGATTTCTTGCAACAGCAGAGCTCAGTGCAGCTCAGTTCCCTCACTCTCAAGAGTGCTGCACGCATCCGCGGCCTTAGAAAACTTAGGACCATCTTTATAAACATAGTGCGGCCTCGGATACAAAATTACAGGACGTGCACGGTGGTGTAAAGTTATCTGCATTGCAAATCACCAAAAACTGAACACACCCCCTTCCTCTCTTTCTCAATACAGCTGCATTTTTGTGCGAACTTAGCTGTGTAAGGGCCACAGGTATAAGACTTATTTGGACATCCTCACAAAGTTTCATACCCTGCGGAGGCCTGCACAATACCTTTCTAAGCACTCTTCTCCCCCTCAGAATTTGCAACCCACTTATAGATAGTGTTCAAAGTTTGAACATTACTGTACATGTTTAAATAGTGTAGTCTTGCAATATATGGGCCATGGGTCTATATATACACTCAGAGGCAGGGTTCAAGTGGCAAAAAAAAAACCTATGTGGGTATTTTCCAACCCACACTGCGGGTGAGGGTCAGTTGCAGGTGGAAATTTCAAACCTGTATCTGCCCTGGTGGCAACCCACCCTGCCAAACCCACGGGTATGCCCAACCTGTGATTATCCCTATACATTATACATTATGCATTATATCATATGAATGTCTAAAATAATGAATGTGTATACATCAAAATAGTATAGCTAGATGATTTATAAGTAAAACTACAATATAGTTAGATCATCTATAAGTAAAACTAAGATATAGATAGGTCATTTGTAAGTAAAACAAAGGTAAAGATAGATCATCTGTAAGTAAAACTAATATACAGGTAGATCATTTGTAAGTAAAACTAGGATACAGGCAGATTATCTGTAAGTAAAATTAGAATCCAGATAGATCATCTATAAGTAAAACTAATGTACAGATAGATCATTTGTAAGTAAAACTAAGATACAGATAGATCATTTATAAGTAAAACTAATATACAGGTAGATTATCTGTAAGTAAAACTAGGGTACAGATAGATCATCTATAAGTAAAACTAATGAACAGATAGATCATTTGTATATAAAACTAGGTTATAGATAGATTATCTGTAAGTAAAACTAGGATACAGATGGATCATTTATAAGTAAAACTAATGTACAGATAGATCATTTGTAAGTAAAACTAGGGTATAGATAGATTATCTGTAAGTAAAACTACGATATAGATAGATCATTTGTAAGTAAAACTAATGTATAGATAGATCATCTATAAGTAAAACTAATATATAGATAGATCATTTATAAGTAAAACTATGGTATAGATAGATCATTTGTAAGTAAAACTAGGATACAGATAGATCATCTGTAAGTAAAACTAATGTACAGGTAGATTGTCTGTAAGTAAAACTAAGATACAGATGGATCATTTATAAGTAAAACTAAGGTACAGATAGATTATCTGTAAGTAAAACTAATGTATAGATAGATCATTTGTAAGTAAAACTAGGGTATAGATAGATCATTTATAAGTAAAACTAATGTACAGATAGATTATTTGTAAGTAAAACTAAGGTACAGATAGATCATCTGTAAGTAAAACTAATGTACAGATAGATCATTTGTAAGTAAAACTAGGGTACAGATAGATCATCTGTGAGTAAAACTAAGGTACAGGTAGATCATTTATAAGTAAAACTACGGTGCAGATAGATCATCTGTGAGTAAAACTAAGGTACAGGTAGATCATTTATAAGTAAAACTACAGTACAGATAGATCATCTGTAAGTAAAACTAATGTACAGATAGATCATTTGTAAGTAAAACTAGGATACAGATAGATCATTTGTGAGTAAAACTAATGTACAGATAGATCATCTATAAGTAAAACTAAGATATAGGTAGATTATTTGTAAGTAAAATTAGGATACAGATAGATCATCTATAAGTAAAACTAAGGTATAGGTAGATCATTTGTAAGTAAAACTATGGTACAGATAGATCATTTGTAAGTAAAACTAGGATACAGATAGATCATCTGTGAGTAAAACTAAGGTATAGGTAGATCATTTATAAGTAAAACTATGGTACAGATAGATCATCTATAAGTAAAACTAATGTACAGGTAGATTATCTGTAAGTAAAACTAAGATACAGATGGATTGTTTATAAGTAAAACTAATGTACAGATAGATCATTTGTAAGTAAAACTATGGTATAGATAGATCATTTGTAAGTAAAACTAGGATACAGATAGATTATCTATAAGTAAAACTAATGTACAGGTAGATTATCTGTAAGTAAAACTAAGATACAGATGAATCATTTATAAGTAAAACTAATGTACAGATAGATCATTTGTAAGTAGAACTAGGGTATAGATAGATCATCTGTGAGTAAAACTAAGGTACAGGTAGATCATTTGTAAGTAAAACTAGGGTAAAGATAGATCATCTGTAAGTAAAACTAATGTATAGATAGACCATTTATAAGTAAAACTATGGTACAGATAGATCATCTATAAGTAAAACTAATGTACAGATAGATCATTTGTAAGTAAAACTAGGGTACAGATAGATCATCTGTGAGTAAAACTAATGTACAGATAGATCATTTGTAAGTAAAACTAGGGTATAGATAGATCATCTGTGAGTAAAACTAGGGTACAGATAGATTATCTGTAAGTAAAACTAATGTATAGATAGACCATTTATAAGTAAAACTATGGTATAGATAGATCATTTGTAAGTAAAACTAGGATACAGATAGATCATCTATAAGTAAAACTAATGTACAGGTAGATTATCTGTAAGTAAAACTAAGATACAGATGGATTGTTTATAAGTAAAACTAATGTACAGATAGATCATTTGTAAGTAAAACTAGGGTACAGATAGATCATTTATAAAGTAAAACTATGGTATGGATAGATCATCTATAAGTAAAACTAAGGTACAGGTAGATCATTTGTAAGTAAAACTAGGGTACAGATAGATCATTTATAAGTAAAACTAATGTACAGATAGATCATTTGTAAGTAAAACTAGGGTACAGATAGATCATCTGTGAGTAAAACTAAGATACAGGTAGATCATTTATAAGTAAAACTAGGGTACAGATAGATCATCTGTAAGTAAAACTAAGATACAGATGAATCATTTATAAGTAAAACTAATGTACAGATAGATCATTTGTAAGTAAAACTAGGGTATAGATAGATCATCTGTGAGTAAAACTAGGGTACAGATAGATTATCTGTAAGTAAAACTAATGTATAGATAGACCATTTATTAGTAAAACTATGGTACAGATAGATCATTTGTAAGTAAAACTAGGATACAGATAGATCATCTATAAGTAAAACTAATGTACAGGTAGATTATCTGTAAGTAAAACTAAGATACAGATGGATTGTTTATAAGTAAAACTAATGTACAGATAGATCATTTGTAAGTAAAACTAGGGTATACATAGATTATCTGTAAGTAAAACTAATGTATAGATAGACCATTTATAAGTAAAACTAATGTATAGATAGACCATTTATAAGTAAAACTATGGTATAGATAGATCATTTGTAAGTAAAACTAGGATACAGATAGATTATCTATAAGTAAAACTAATGTACAGGTAGATTATCTGTAAGTAAAACTAAGATACAGATGGATTGTTTATAAGTAAAACTAATGTACAGATAGATCATTTGTAAGTAAAACTAGGGTACAGATAGATCATCTGTGAGTAAAACTAATGTACAGATAGATCATTTATAAAGTAAAACTATGGTATGGATAGATCATCTATAAGTAAAACTAAGGTACAGGTAGATCATTTGTAAGTAAAACTAGGGTACAGATAGATCATTTATAAGTAAAACTAATGTACAGATAGATCATTTGTAAGTAAAACTAGGGTACAGATAGATCATCTGTGAGTAAAACTAAGATACAGGTAGATCATTTATAAGTAAAACTAGGGTACAGATAGATCATCTGTAAGTAAAACTAAGATACAGATGAATCATTTATAAGTAAAACTAATGTACAGATAGATCATTTGTAAGTAAAACTAGGGTATAGATAGATCATCTGTGAGTAAAACTAAGGTACAGGTAGATCATTTGTAAGTAAAACTAGGGTACAGATAGATCATCTGTAAGTAAAACTAATGTATAGATAGACCATTTATAAGTAAAACTATGGTACAGATAGATCATCTATAAGTAAAACTAAGGTACAGGTAGATCATTTGTAAGTAAAACTAGGGTACAAGTAGATCATCTATAAGTAAAACTAATGTACAGATAGATTATTTATAAGTAAAACTAGGGTACAAATAGATCATCTGTGAGTAAAACTAAGATACAGGTAGATCATTTATAAGTAAAACTATAGTACAGATAGATCATCTGTAAGTAAAACTAAGATACAGATGGATCATTTATAAGTAAAACTAATGTATAGATAGATCATTTATAAGTAAAACTACAGTACAGATAGATTATCTATAAGTAAAACTAAGGTACTGGTAGATCATTTGTAAGTAAAACTAGGGTACAGGTAGATCATCTATAAGTAAAACTAATGTACAGATAGATCATTTGTAAGTAAAACTAAGGTATAGATAGATCATCTGTAAGTAAAACTAGGGTACAGATAGATCATTTGTAAGTAAAACTGAGGTACAGATAGATTATCTGTAAGTAAAACTAAGATACAGTTAGATTATCTGTAAGTAAAACTATGATACAGTTAGATCATCTGTAAGTAAAACTATATTGTATAGCTATTGTTACTTATTATAAAACTAAATTACAGTAAATCTGTAAGATAGTAAGCCTCTGTTTAGCTGTCCAAAGTAGCACTTGCATTTCTCAGTTAGACTGATGAATAGTTAACTAAAGTGTGAACATGGACTGAGAAGGAAAGTCTGACAAACCCTCCCAGGAAGATAGAGATCCGGAGGCAGAGTCGCCGCAGTCGCGTATGTTCACTAGAGTTTCTGCTCAGTTTGTTGATGACAGCGCTGCTTGCAAAGGCACAGACGATGATACAATCCAAGTAGAAGGCCTCAAAAGTGAGGTTCAGGCTCTCAAAAGCAGATGCGATGATATGCGGCGTCCGCGGCAGTACGCGGGAATGCGGGCCACCGCGGCCGGCGGAGCGGTGCGGACCGGATGATAGCGTGATGGAGTGAAGTCAGCGGCCCAGAGAGTCAGGCGGAACTCCGAAGATCATCGGTCCATCGGTCCTAAGGCATGGCCAATCCCAACAAAGCGGAAGCAAAATCCTACCTAACCCAAAAGCAGAGCCTCGGGTGGCTCGGACATCCCGATGCGGACACAAGCAGACCTCCCGTTTCGGGTCAAATTGGCCACGTCGACCTAACTACCCGCCTCGGCCGAAGACAGTAAGCGGCCGCCCGGTGTCAAGTCATTCTAGGCGATGCCACCCTCCATTAGGCGATGTTAGAAGGATGGAAACCTATTCAGTGGTGTGAGGCACACTCGGCGGAGTACGCGGCCCGCAGTGGGCCGCGCAGAGAGACTTGTAGGAGCGGTGTGACTTGGAGGAAAAGCAAGAGGTCTGTGCGGCCTCCTAGGACAGTATAAAAGGTGTAGTGTAGGTAGGAGTAGAGCCAAGCAATCAAGCTACCACTTCTCCCCTCTTCTCTCTCTCTTTCTCTCTCTTTTACACCGCACCGCGTTAGGATTAAAGTGCACCGCGTTTCGGCACTTTGCATACAGTAGGAGCTCCGACGTGCTCCACCAGCGTCAGTCCAGGCCGCAGTAGGCTTGGATTAGGATTAGGTATAGTTGCGGACCGCGGGACCGGCTGATTCCCAGACCTCCGGACTCTCTTGCGCTTCGACCCGCTTCCGCCTCCGCATAGTCCCGCGTAGTTCCACGTATAGCGGCGGGTCAGCGTATCAGCGATATGCTCGAGAAGACCGTCAAGAACCTGCAATCCATATGCGATACGCATCAGGGGATTCTTGAAACCTTTCGGCAGCAAATTGTAAACCTTCATGGGAATCGGGGAACGCTAGATTTGAGCTACCGAGGGGAAGAGTTTGAAGCTATGCCGTAGAGTTTAGCTAATACGAAATACGAACCTTTCGGAGGGCAGAGAACATACACGCTCTGGGTCGATACGAGTGCCCACACGTGCAACTAGAGCCAATTATATATGTAAAAAAAGGGTCTATGTGAGATGGTCACTTTGCAGCCCTTTCTTCTATCAAGCTTATAGCCCAAAGTTGGCCAGCTCTAGCTCATTGGCAGGGTGGGCACAGGCGAGCATTTTTCTCGGCAGCCTTCCTGCTGCCTGCATGGCGCTAAGTCAATAGCCCAGAATGGAACAGACTGTTGGAATTGGAGACGCATTCTAAAGTTCGACGCTTCGGAGTTCTTTGACATCTAACTATTTGTGCGCGTAGCGAGAGCCCCTATATACCGAGCAGCGCTCCTACACTCGATTCACTCAGACTCCTGCGTTGCCTGTCTCAAGGGGTCCCATCCCACTCGTCGTACCTCTTCCACCCACCACGGAGTAGGTGGCGTTGTATCCATCGCAGGTCGCGACACCCCATTCTCATCGGTCCACATCGCGACAAACTTAGGCCACTTGAACTGTGAAGTAAGAAGTAACCATTAGTATTGATAAGAGCTTCTTCATTAGGGCACCTCTTACAGGGGGAGAGGGTCGAAGATCCTCGGGCAGCTTGCTGGCGCCTTTTTCTGCTGCTTGACGGAGAATTGATTTGATTCAGAGATTCCAGCCGGTCTCTAAGCCAGCCTTGTTACGACTTTGTGCTTCAACTGCACTGCATGTGCCTGCGTCGGCATTGACGGTGCTGAGATGGCCGGTATCAACGGTGCTGAGATGGTCGGAAAGGCAGAAGTCGACCATTTTGTAGAGTGGAATGGGAAATGGCTGGAGGATTGGATAGTGAACGAGAAGAAATGGGGTTTTTATTTACCTCCAGCCTGAGTGTGGATCCCACGCCCTTAAAATTTGTAACACCGCCCTTGGTGGACACACGCGCTGTGGATTGTGGATTTACTTGCAGTGTGGATCTATGTTCTTAGCATTTGTGTCGCTACCCTTGGTGGACACATGCGCTATTGGTACCCGCTATTATTTTTAGGTAATGAGGAAGGATGACTAGAAGACATGGTGTGCTATGGTCTACAAATGGGCCGCTTGGCAGCTGTCGCTAGCCCATCGGCATTGAATCTGCGCGGCTTTCATTGGCCCATGTGTGATTATATGGGAAATGTGAAGGAAAGGGAAGCAAGAACACAAGGGGCGAGATATGAAAGAGAGAAGAAAATCAACATGGTCACGTGAGGACAGGTGCTCCGATGATAGCGTAGTTGGCCAACGTTTCACACAAATATCGGGGGAAAATAAGGGAATCTAAGAAGGGGATAGAAGTCTAATTGAATGAGGTCGTACGACCTTAGCAAAATCGGGAGGCGGGTGCCTCTTAAGCAAATCATTAAACCTGAAATCCGCCTGCATAGCCATTGAATGCCACATGGCACTTTGTCTTGCCACCCATGCGGCATGCCCTGGATGTGTTCGGGGCTCAATGAGCTCTTGCTTCTCTTGCCAAAATTGCTCCTGATGTTGAAAAAATCTGACAGCAGACCCCATCTCAACTTGGAGACACTGGAGCTCTTCGATCCACCGTGCCTTTTGAGCTTTAGCCCTCAGCCAATGCACTCGATAAACTGCATGTAAATTTCTTTGTTGAGCATCCATCCATCAGAGCGAACATGAAATGAAATGTGCCTACAGTCATTCATCCACTCTCCAACATCAGCATCTCTCTGGACGTCCATAGACCAAAACCAAGGCAATGATTTATTCTGTTGCCCACGCACATCAGGTGCAATTATGGTCGTGTCTATTTTCAAATCTCGGCGCTCCAGAACTTTGTACCGATCAAGGAGAGAGGTGTCGGCACCAAGATCTAGCATTGACTGCCGCGCGCGATTATACACCCGAGCGTGATGCTGAACCGTTGACTCGACCGCATGCACTTCTCCCCAGGCACATGTCTTTAGTCTCTGTGTACGCGCTGGATGCACGTTGTTTCTGAAGAGGTAGGATTTGTGGCCCAGGGCAATGCGAATGTGATGCAAAGAGTCATTGAGCTGGCCCTCCCATATGCGCAATTCCGATTTCGCCAGGTCTTCGGCGCCATTTCTATCACACCAGCTGCGTCCTAAATATGATGGAAGATGCAACGAGATATGCTCTGCATTTATGCGTCCATCGGGAGGGCTGTTTATTAGTGATTGCGGTTGATAGTGTTCTTCGGCAGCCAAATTGTACCTATCATCGTCTTCTTCACCAACGCCATCAAATTCGGCACCGGTGTATATTTCTCTTATATAGTCATCTCCCCAGGAGTCGTCAGTATCGTTGGAGACAGAACTGAGCATGCTTCCTGCCTGCTGCTGGAATTCATCAACTTTATCTTGGAGCCGCGAGCGCCTCAGGGCAATATCCCTTTTTTGATCCGGTGTTGGCTGGGGTCCAATCTTCCTGACCAATGCTTGAAGCGATAACCTGTGTATTTTCTTCGTGTCAAAATCATAAGTTTTGCTAAGGAAACTGCCGAAGCCGTACTGCATCTCTTGAATTTTCGATCCGCTGCCGAGCCATGCAGCATGCCCCTTATGTCCCGATGCGCCTATCTCCTTTTCTGTCAATTCAAGAAGTATTTCTGCCCGAGAAGGATCTGAAGCCAATTGTCAAGCAATACTAAGGCAGAATGATCAAACTCACGCCTATCCGAGTCCATCTTGATATCATAAATGTCCATGACATGGACATTTTCTACGCACTCTCTTTTTGCACGCTCCTCTTCTGCAGCCCAAACCCTGGTAGAATCTGCGCTTGCCAATCCATCTATGTTATCAAATGCTACCGAACTGAGAGTTGCCCCAGAAACCGCCCTGCGGTAGCGTTTAGATACAGCATTGACTACATGATCCTTGTGAGCTCTGATGCGGTACCTGTGAGAGGGTGCCTACCCAAATCAACGAGCTTTTTCCAATTTGAGTTGTTCATATGGTCGTCTATGACCTCCCTGCAATGCGACGTCGACATTCCCCTTGTGCTCCTGGAGATTTCATTCAGTGGAGCCCAAAGCGTTTCAATTGTCTCGCCATCTATTTGTCGGCCACCTTCAATAAAGCTGGGCGAATATCTAGCGAGGCAGGCATCCTTGTGCCCATGGATATGGAAAAGACCGATACCCAATCTGAGCTCCAGGCCATCAGGAATCTTGAGATACGTGCTGTCGGCCACCCTGTCCTTCATATGAACGCTCCATTGACACATGACATCATAGCAAATGAGGGCCGCCTCTATGCCATCCATGTTAAAGTTCAGGGCTTTGAATATCGAATAATCCATATTCCTCTGACTTTCGGGCCTCAATTTCACTAGGCATGCTGATAGATATGGAAACTTACGCTTCACCCTTTTGAAAATTGACTACGGAATCTGGCACAAAGGCCCCATGTATGCATGCTGTAGCTCCAATTCCGGTTGATTCAAGATGACCGCTATGCTTGTTTATGTCGTTTACAGCACGGTGATTGTGGCACGTTGATCTCTGATAGAGCATGAGAAAATACCTGTCGAAACATGAGATATAGAGCTGACCTGCCGCCTCTCAACTGCCGACTTCAGGTGTAACTCGTACGGTTTTTTGCTGACCATAAATCCAGCTCCATCAGAAAGTGGAACATCATTTTCAGGATTCCTCATCCTCATATGCTCCGCCTGAAAGTTGCCATCCATCATAAAGCCTCGCATAAAAAGGTTTTTGCTGATACACAATGTCGGCAGCTTCCAGGTCACTTCAGGCTACCCCTTTTGGGGCCCTATTAGGGCTAATGCTTCATCACAGACATTTGGCCTAATAGGGGGTATTTTGGCTGGGGCTCCCGGGACAAAACTGCTTGGCCTGGGACAAAATTGTTTTAGCCCAGGACAAAACTACTTTTGCCCTATTTATGCTTAGGATTAATTCATTTTTGCCCCAGGACAAATGTATTTGTCCCGGAATATCCCAGAACATATCTGTTTGCCCTGGGACATCCCAGGACATATCTGTTTGCCCTGGACATCCCAGGACATATTTGTTTGCTCTGGGACATCCCAGGACATATCTGTTTGCCCTGGGACATCCCAGGACATATCTGTTTGCCCTGGGACATCCCAGGACATATCTGTTTGCCCTGGGACATCCCAGGACATATCTGTTTGCCCTGGACCATCTCACATGTGACATAAATGTCACTAGGTGTCTGGGGTCCTTTTTTAAAGGTTTGCTTATTATAAATGTTACAAATTTAACAGGCATAATTAAGCTGTTCTCTCACATAGTAACAAAGTTTTAAAACATTCATACACATCACTCCTTAACATTCAAAGATGGTCCAGGTCATTGCTCCTTAACATATACAATGGTCCGGGGCAAGATTGTAAGGTTCTGGGACATTCAAAGATGGTCCAGGACATTACTCCTCAACATTTACAATGGTCTGGGACAAGATTGTAAGGTTCCAGGACATTCAAAGATGGCCTGGGACATTACTCCTTAACATTCAAAGATGGTCCGGGACATCACTCCTCAACATTCACAATGGTCCGGGACAAGACTGTAAGGTTTCAGGACATTCAAAGATGGTCCAGGACAAGATTGTAAGGTTCCAGGACATTCAAAGATGGCCTGGGACATCACTCCTCAACATTCACAATGGTCCGGGACAAGACTGTAAGGTTCCAGGACAAGATTGTAAGGTTCCAGGACATTCAAAGATGGCCTGGGACATCACTCCTTAACATTCAAAGATGGTCCGGGACATCACTCCTCAACATTCACAATGGTCCGGGACAAGACTGTAAGGTTCCAGGACATTTAAAGATGGTCCAGGACAAGATTGTAAGGTTCCAGGACATTCAAAGATGGCCTGGGACATCACTCCTTAACATTCAAAGATGGTCCGGGACATCACTCCTCAACATTCACAATGGTCCGGGACAAGATTGTAAGGGTTCGGGACAAGATTGTAAGGTTCCAGGACATTCAAAGATGGTCCAGGACATCACTCCTTAACACTCACAATACCTCAGGGCAAGACTGTTAACATTCAAAGCACACTTAAATGATCTAAGGAGTGAGTCTAAGATTGCTATATATGGTCAAGGATAACATGGCTTAAAAAGTTTCTTCCTCCCACTGACATGCCTTCTCTATAAGCACCATATCAATCAACCACAACTTCTTCTCACCCCCCCAAAATCTAAAGACCTTGTCTACAATATTAACAGTTAGCCAAAGTGCGTGACGCGACGACGGGCAAGCTGCTCTTCCGCATGGGCAACAACACCAACCACTTTTACATGATGGCTTGTCTTTGGGGCATGACACCGTTTGGGGACCTCGCATTCCACATCGCATGCGAGAATATCCCACATGTGTCCCTCTCAGACGGTGCGTCGAGCAGAGAGTAAGAGGGTAAAAGAGGACGCGTCAACTTGATGTATGTAGAGCCTTCTCGAAGGCGTGCTCGCCTCAGGCAAAGTCATAGACATCATCCTGCAGGAACAGTTAGCGGGGAGTAAGCGCGTAAAAGAGGGCGCGTCGACTTAATGTACGTAGGAGGTGTGCTCGTCTCGGGCAAAGTCATAGGCATCATCCTGCAAGAACAGTTCGCAGGGAGTAAGTGCATAAAGGACGCATCAACTTGATGTACGTAGGAGGTGGGCCCGTCTCGGGCAGAGTCACGGACGTCATCCTGCAAGAACAGTTAGCGGGGAGTAAGTGCATAAAAGAGGGCACGTCGACTTAATGTACGTAGGAGGTGTGCTCGTCTCGGGCAAAGTCATAGGCATCATCCTGCAAGAACAGTTCGCAGGGAGTAAGTGCGTAAAAGACGCGTCAACTTGATGTACGTAGGAGGTGGGCCCGTCTCGGGCAGAGTCACGGACGTCATCCTGCAAGAACAGTTAGCGGGGAGTAAGTGCGTAAAAGAGGGCGCGTTGACTTAATGTATGTAGGAGGTGTGCTCGTCTCGGACAGAGTCATAGACATCATCCTGCAAGAACAGTTAGTGGGGAGTAAGTGCGTAAAAGTCACGTCGACTTGATGTACATAGGAAGTGGGCCCATCTTGGGCAGTCACGGACGTCATCCTGTAAGAACAGTTAGTGGGGAGTAAGTGCGTAAAAGAGGACAGATCAACTTAATGTACAACGTAGGAGGTGTGCTCATCTCAGGCAAAGTCAAAGACATCATCCTGCAAGAACAGTTAGCGGGAGTAAGTGCGTAAAAGAAGACACGTCAACTTGATGTACGTAGGTGTCACGCTCGTCCCGGGCAAAGTCATACTGCAAGAATAGTTAGTGGGGAGTAAGAGCACAAAAGAGGACGCATCAACATGATGTGCATAGAGCCTTTCTCGTCTCGGGCAAAGTCGAGGTAGCCAACATCGATAGCTGAACTTGGACTTGGTCAGTGGACCTATGATATTGGTGGGCCTCCCCGTCGGATACTCTGGGGATTGAAAAGGGCTCTCACCAATATCGAGTTCCCCAGCGGGGGAGTTGCACATGTCAAGCATCTCCATCTCCATAAGCTGATCATCGTTGCCGTCCCAGAGTCTGCATTCGAAGCGATGCCTGTGCGACGCCATTCCGTGGATCGTCCAGTTTTCCTGGATTGGCTGAGCTTCTCAATTTGTGCCCGACTCGAAGACGCTGAAGGCCCATAAGTAAGAAACGCGTTCATGGATGGCACCATCGAGATGTGAGCAGCGGTCTGTAACGGTTTACGACTACTTGACGACCTGACTACTTTGACCGCTTGGGCCTAGTTTCCCCCATTTCCTCCCAGTCCTCCAACTCCAAACGGCGGTATACCCACCCAGGCGATGACACGGTAGGACGAATCATTACCACGATCGTCGACCCACCGCCTTTCCACAATCGCCCCAGCGTGCCTAGGAACCCAGGGAATGAGCCTTCGCAGTATACCTGCCTTCATTCCCCCGCAAAAATAAGCAGACGAACACAGAGAGAAAAAAGCTAGAGACTCACCAAAGGAAGGATACAGTTGACCCTGACGAACCACCCGAATATGTTCCCCATGAGTCCAATCGGGATGAAGAAAGGCATCTGTTTCGACGGATCAGGATACTGCAGACTTGGAGGAGAAGGCTGGCCAACGCACAATGAGTTTGTACTGGCAGTGATGATGGTAAGAGGCAAGAAGTAGAGTGTTGCACCGGCAGTGATGATGGTAAGAGGCAAGAAGTAGAGTGTTGCACCGGCAGTGATGAGAGTAAGAGGCAAGACCTTCTGGTTTCCGGATGACAGTCTGAAGGGAAGTTATAAGGGGTTGGAGCAGACCGTCACAGTGTGCACACCACTTAAAATATGGTGTCGTTCGGTACCCACGCCATCCTGTGTGCCTGAGGGACTGTAGTGGCACGATTCAGAGCTCCTGCGAGCATTGCGGAGAGCACGGCTGGACTGGGGAACGTGGCTGATACGTCTTGGAAGTCTGGTAACATATGAATTTGGGCCATACATATACGGACCAGAGAGCGTGCGCCAACATGGGACGAACTCAAAATCGTCTATTGAGAGAAGTGGGGTGAGAACTCGTAGCGACAAAGGAAGGAAAGATAAGGGAGGTGCTCACCACCGACAGAATATGGTTGTTGGGGCTCCAACGGTTCTCATTCTGAAGTGCGCTGTGATTAAGGCGTACAGAAGGAAAACATAGCACGTACTGTGACTCAGTAAGAAACCACTGAGGGACACGTATCCCAGAAGGAACAAGGTTGGAAACCTCCGAGACGATTACAATGTAAGCCAGCGGCAGCATCATTACAATCGAGCTGACTGAGGATGTCGGTACGTCGCAAGAACTTTTTTTAAAACACCATTTCAGTGCGCCTTGGTTACAGAACCCCATGTAGCACTTTACTATGTATGCAAGACACTTTATGGCCGGCCAGACTTGAGAAGCGCGCCAAAGTTGATCGCCGCTATCAATGGAAAGCATCCCGTGAAAAAAAAGCGAAATGTTCCGGCACGCGTGCGTCAGGAGCCAAGCAGCGCGACTATAATGTAGCAGTCTCGAACGGATGTGTGGTGATCATACTGAAAGATCAAGAGATGATGAGAAGATTCACAGTTTTGAAACCAACTGCCTTACCTCAGAAGTCCCAAATGGCGGTGCAACTTACCGCGGCCAGGGTGTACCACTATCGAGCAACTCTTCGCCAGCGATCCTTCTCCGGTTCAAGTTCCATAAGTTGTGCAGCGAGAATGCCTATACTTGGAGTAAGCAAACAGGGATGCACGGGGTCACTGCTAGGGTGCTTCTCACTCCTAGTAGTACTCTTCGGGCCAGAAGAGATAGTGAATCCAACAGGCGTTGTTCGGCAACTTTGAAGTGATGACATGACCGTCGAATCTGTTTTTCGTGGCGGTCTTATTGCATGTGTCGGGGAGGCTCTTCACTACTCTGGCCACATGAATCGTGGCAAATGGGGCTAAATGGAATTGATTGACTCAGCGAGGGAGATAGTAGCATGACGTGTAAGGATGACTGACCTTTATCTTATGCAGCTGTTGGTGAGCTCGCAACCATGTACAGGTAAAATCGCGGTGGGGTGACGAGTGGGGAATTCCGGAAATGTCATGGTGTGCCAGTGTGACAGTCAGACTGTGACACCATGCACGCTCTGTAACGCTCAGCGCTAGCACTGTAAGTAATACAATGGTATGGTACTGTTCGGGCTGTTTATAAACGGCTGCGTTTCCGTGAAGAACTATTAGGAGTACTAGTAAGAGTGGAACCTTCATGTAATGTAGTATCATTGAGTAACCCTTCGTCAGTATGATAAACGTCTGCTAAATGAGCAGCCTCCGCAAGGTCGAACAGATGGCCGAAGTGGTCATCGATATCTTCATCATCCTCGACCTCGGATTCATCACCGTCGTCATCCTTGTCACCTAACTGATCTACTGAATGTGGGCTAATATCTGAGCTTGCAGAAAAATGATGTGATCGTGCATCATTCAACTCCTCATCGGATGGTCCCTAAAGCAAAGGCACAGAATGAAGTGGTGGGATAGAGAAGATATGGGGCTGCCATGTCACGTACAGTTGGCACAGGCGCTGTGCACGTAGCTCAATCTGATATAAAATATCGGCGTCAGAGGCTGAGGAGAAATATTAGTAGTCTCTGACAGGGAATGACTGAACACTCACCAGCTGCCCCTCGTGCTGCCTTGACGCAGTCCCATTCCTCCATAAACCATTGCTGTAAATTACAGCGCTCCTTCCTCAGTCGAAGTTCCTCCTCGCGGCACCGATCATGCTGGAGTAGGGCTTGAATCCCTGAGCGTACCTCTTCATCACCCAGCCACCGTGGTACCTCACCATCATATTCGTCATCCAGACCAACATCTTGCCAGATGTCATCATCGACGTCGAGCTTGAACAGGCCATCGCGCTGAATAGGTTGAGGTGCTGCAGAACCCAGCGGAGCTCGACCACTGGCAATGAGACCTGTAAGCTGTTGGCAGAGGTCATTGTAGGTCTTCGCAAGTTTATGTATTGTTGGTTCGCGGCGCTTGACTGAAGACTCAGTGTGCGATCGAAGATTTTTTTCTATTGAGTATTGTTAGTGTACTACGAAGCAAAACGTGAGTTGAGATTACGTACCATTGATGGTATGACGATATGCTCTCTCAAGCTTCTCCAGCTCGAACTTATGCTGGCGAAGACGATCACGGATTCGCCGCTTCAGAGATCGGGCATTCATACGAATACGAAGAAAGTCGTTTCGATGGAGTAAAGTAAGATGTGCGCGCTCATCGACTCCAAGAGCTGCTCGCTTACGACGTAGCGAGTCAATAATTCGACTACGCTGTAAACGTGAACTTTCGAGTTCCTGCGGGACATCAGAACCATCAACAAAGGTATTCCTCATCAGTTGTAGTTCGAGGGAGTGAATATTTTCGTTTAACAATGTGAGGGACTTCTCGAGCGCCAGAATGTTGTTGATGGCGTGAAAGGCATGGTCACGCGATTGACCTAAAGGCCATCTCAACAATGATCTCGTCAGAGTAATACTAATAGAGATGTGAGCCAACTTACGTGGCAACGGTTTTGTTTGTTCCTGCACTTGCGCAGCCCACTCTGCGCGAAGGACGTCCTCTCCCACAGTACATGCAGACAATGCGAAAATCGCTTCTTGTTTCTTCTGTTGGCAGTGGTACCATCGCCGGTACAGCCAATGGCCGATGCCATCGCGTGACTTTTCATCGAGGAAATGTATTTGATTGTCAATGACAAGTACGCGCTGATGGTACTAGAGCCAGAGAGCAAAATTAGAATGACAAAGTCAAAGAAAAAGAAGAATAGGACACCTACACCCGAGACTCTTAAACCAGGTATTAGCTTCTTGAGCGAACTCCAGAAGCGTTCGCACCCCTCTCCATCTGTCAGCCCAAATCCATGACACTTCCGGGGTGATAAACAACCTGACACGGCCACTGATGGCCATACGCATGGAAAACGGAAATGCCGAAGGTGATCCTTGGGAGGAGCCCTTCGAGAAACCCCCACTTCTCGCAACTACGGTGCAACTGGCAGCCGATGTCGTACAGAACCCCCACAGTCACATGAGCCGGAATGTGTTCAAATAACCGTTGAAGCAACGCTACCGCGTAATACTGTTTTTCACCTGCTGAAGTCATATTTATGGTCCACAATGGATGGTCGTGACGGCACAGAAGTGCCACAAGACCTGTATCCGCAAAAAATTGTGTGCTTGCCTTCTCTCGCTTTTCGTCGGCGGCCACAAAAGAGTCATTACATCCATTGAGAACGGATATAGGGACGTGCATGCCCGCCTCGTATCCGTCATCACCAGCATTGCTGTTCTGGGCATGGCGAGGGCGACCGGACCGGCAGGTTTCAATGAAATCTTCAACGACCTTCACGTCAGCTTCAGGGATGAAGACTGAAGACGGATGACGATTTGGGGGATCGCGGTAACCGCCTTTTCCCTTTGTCTTGTTGCGCTTTTGGGTAAAACACGCATCTATGCAGACCACGGTATCGGCGCTGAGCAGTAGAATCAGTACACAAAGTAGCAACAGGACAAAATGCGCTCACATAAAATCATCATTATGGTGCTCTAAGCCGCCGAAACATGTAGGACAGCGTTGTCGAAGGTAATTGCTTGGCCTCGTTCAAACATTTTCAGTGCCTTCCATAAATCACGTAACTGCGTCATCAGTGAACCGTACATAGACCATGAGATCGAGGTCACATACCCAACGGTTCCAACTCTTGGTCTGGTTTATGTGTAGCCAGTAGATCCTTGACGTGTTTATGGGTGTTGTTAACAAGGCTATTGTACCACAATAGCGCGTTGCCAAAGCGTCGCCGTAGATTATTCTAATTAAACCACCATGTTAACATGAACAGAAAACGATCAGTTCAGTAACTCACCCGAGTCATCAGCTTGTACTTGTGCGCACTTAGGACGCTTTCAAGCGTTTCACACCAAGCGGTGTTGTTTGGAGCAATCCGGAGAAAGAGTTCACGAGTAAATTCCAACATCTTGAGGTCAACAGCTAATGTGGGCGCTGTTGGTGTATAAGGGAAGAGCCCATGTTGTAGTAGTTGCACGGGCGCAGAGTAGCACTCGCAGTAGCGAATCTGTATGGATTCGAGACCTATGGGATCACGTTGACAAAATCAGACAAACGTTGAACATAAGTAGAACAACTTACGCTCGAAAAAAACACATGTCACATCTACTCTCGCCCGTCTTTCGCACGAACAAGCTGGCAAAGCAACATCGGAATGAGAGTTCACGGTGCGAAGGTTATCGGATTCACGAAGAATCCGTAAGTACAGTTGGAGTAGGGAGGGTATGGTCTCGTTTTCCCACTTTGCCCACTGTCGCTCCTTCTTTCGTCGTTGGCGTTGTTGCCGAAGATCAGGGTCCTTCTCTCCAACCAGTATATAGATTGGAGAGGGCTCCACGTCACCGGTGTCCACAAAAGAATCGTCTAGGGGATCCTGAGGTTCTGCTGGGTCGACGGCTGCTGCTGTCGATGTTCGAGGGAGAGCTGGCTTTTGTACAAAAACACATCCGAAAGGTTCCGTTAAAACATTATCGTAGCGCGCTTGAACACGTCTTTTTGTTCCGTAACCACCGTGTGTTTCTGGGGCAACTGATGGTGGAAGAAGATGACGGTCAGTATGCGGGATAGTGGTAGTAACTTTGGGGAGCAATGGGGGTGGTCTTCTAGACAGAGAAGAAGACTGTGAGCGAGCTCGAGGAGGTCTGGGAGCCTTAAAGGACATTGTTGTTTCTAATAAGTGATGTTAGCAAAAGGCGAAATTTGTATGTGGTGAGAAGTGTTACCTTGGGCTATGGTGAACTACGGGGGTTTCCTCTGGGTCCTGTGGAAATTGGTCGAATTACAAAATTTGATGCGCCTCGCTTGTGAATTAAGGGTCCTGCTGCATTGGTGCTAGCGGGAGAATTCGAAAAAAGAAGCGAATAAGATCAAGGAAACGCGTCCGAAAGAGAGGAGGGGAGGAGGGAGGAGCGTTGGAGAACGTCGTATTTCCTCTCGAAAGAAAGGCTCGGCGTGTCGACTACACCGTGCGCAGCGTTTGGTTGACGGTCGACGACGATTCTTTGTTGTCCTAGTGTGACTGTGTGAGCCGATTTCTTGCAATCTAGGCATTGCGGATGGAGCCGCAACTCGTGACTCATTGCCCCGGTCGGTCCTGGCCGTTGTATACTGTATTGTATTGGACTGTTATGGCCCTTCGACAGTTTCGGGGGACGTCACTAGGGGCCTGGTAATCCCGATCCTAGTCATCTATGTAGTGGGTGGATCGACTGCGACGAAGGTCAAATCTCGTCCTAGATAATACTAGGCGAATCTGTCAGCAAAGAAGCAACATTACTGTGAGCGATAATCCCTTTGAAAAAATTCTGGTGAGTCGGAGTCATCAGATATTCGTCAATGTGTACCTTTGTTCGGGCACGTGGATTCTGTTGCTATGCATGTGATGCCGATCATCCGGGGATTGGGTAGCGGCGAGTGGCGGTCACGATTAGCATGGACGTTCCGAGTCCTAGGCCCCATTTATTACGATAGTAAAGTCTTAGGCTGGTCTAGCGAAAGATCCTAAGCGAGTTAAAGCGACAGTGTAATCTGATGAGTGCATATCAGTAAGATAAGCATTGAGCAGACGAGACCACAGATGCACACATCGTAGGAATACCTGCATACGGTGTGAATCTCGACTGATATGGATGGGATGTAATATCTCCACGATCTTGAACAAGTAAGCGACAAACAAGTGAGATGAACCGTGACGATACTAGAGTGGTGAGTCGACGAAACAACAACGATGGCACTGTTGGTCGCTCCGAGTCGGACTCGGAGAGATTACACCGGCACATCACAAGTGCCACAAAAGGAACATGCGGCTACATGACAGCGTGCATCTAGTAGAAAATGGACGCAAGTCGAAGAAGGTGGGAGTGAAGCGATAGGCACAACTGTGCTCACACACGATAAGAAGGAAGACTGATGGTCATTCGGGGTGCTGGAGGAAGCTCTTAAGTACATGTAGAAGCCTCAAGTACTACAACTATGGTATGGTGTGATCAGACTGAAGCATGTCGCAGGGAAGGAGAAAGGATGAAAGAGAACTGAAGCAGGTACAAAGGTAAGCGAGGGCACGAGCACATAGGCGATTCGCGTTTGATGCTAGAAGGTGGGTCGGCGATAGAGTCGAACGGAAATGAAAAAGGTGAGTAAGGTATGACAGAGCTGTAAAGCGACAGGTAAAAGGAAAAAGGAACATGTGTAGGTAAAACAAAAAGGATGATGACATGTGCAAGGGAAAAGAAACTCAGTCAAAGAGAATAGACGAACATGCTGTTACATGCAGGCAAACGCAAGGCTCGAAGATCCACAGGTAGAACCTTGAGGCAGCGGCAGTACGCTGGAACATGCTGTCGCGTGCAAAATCTGTAGAGCATGGTGAATTAATTAAAGAACAGTCGTTTCGAAATTGAAGGTAGACAACACCCTGCGGGTGGTATGTGCCTGGCCACTCCGCAATCACTCGGGATCTTGCTCGGAATGATATTGATAGCACGACGTCGCACGTTCCATAGAGAGTTTCGATGGCTATCCTCTTGCCCCTACAACACCACTGCGCTGTGAGTACTGTGAGTCCTTAAGCTGTTTTAAATGCTCTTATCTCTGTCATCAATGTCATCAATGGACAAGTTCATCTCTAAATCATTGAGTCTCGGCGTATGCGGGTTTAGGATTTAATCACGACGTCACACACAAGCACGACATTGCCCTCACAAAATGACTGTTGTGCAGTACAATCGCAGGGATGGTGATCCGGCGAAGAGCTGTTTGACCACGATCAGGAAATCACGATACACGAGTCAGCATGATCTGGCACGTAGATGGCCACCGCCATTTGAGACTCGGAAATACTCAACTACTTACTCATACCTTTTCATTTCCCTTTGACCCCTGCTCGCACTCACCCTTCTCATGCATCAAACGCGACTCGCTCTCTTTCTTGATATGCTTTAATTCAATCTTACTATACCAGACTTGTCTTACAAAGGTCCTTGTATGTTCAGTATTTAAGAGCCCCGAACTGCATGTTATCGTCGCCTTCCCTTCCTCCTCTTGTGTGTGCACAGTCGCGCCTTGCCACTTCACTCCCACCTTCTTTTGACTCTCATCCATCTTCACCGGACGGTACGACAGTCTCAACCTTTATCGTAGGTCGATCGAACCGTTTCGAAAGCTTTCTGTACTGGGAGCCGTGTCATTTATAGTATTGCTCTCGCTCTTGCGCTCCACCACCTTCAAGTTGCCCGTTTCCCAAAACCTGACAGTTGATAGCCGTCCTCGCCTCCTCGAGAAATCAGTGCTTCCTCCCTCTCTTCTGCAGGCTCCGCTGCTGGCATCAGCACTGTGCTTTGCACATCAGGTGGGACGTCCTTGGCCACCTTCTCCACTTTCGGGTACTTTGGGACTTGTGGCGGCACTGGGCTGGGCTCCGGACCTGCGACCTGGGGTTTTGGCTAGATCTTGGTTCAACGATCCATACGGCATGTGAGTAATATTATTCATTGGACAAGTAAATGGCACTATAGTAACTTAGTACGCGACATAAACAGGGTCATTGCGATCGCAAAAGGGCCTAGCCTAGTGTTAGCGTGTTACTAATAAGAACTTTAGTAAAATTTACATAACTTGCCTCGTTTTTCTCCAGTTACCCCCGTCCCAACCCCCACCATTTGTCTCCCCAATTTGCCCTATGCCCGTAACACATTGAAGCGCAGCCGCGAACATTGGGAGGACCACTTCTGAGGACGACGGCTTGCCACCGCCAGAGCCCGTGGCACGGCGATCTCGGGCTAACAACAATTTGAAAAACACCACCAAGGGTACTACGACAACCGTTCGAAAATCAAGGACAACAAGTACCCGGCAAAAGGTAGCAAAAGGCAACGTGTCACAACCGTCCTCTCCTGTCGAACCGGCAATTCAACCCTCCACGCCCTCTAGTGGTGAGGAGGGTGAGTCCACTGGCAGTGTTACCCTCGAGACTAAGTCACCCACTCATGTAAGTGGACTAGTTTCCGTTTTTGCCACCGTAGTTACCTTAATCTTAATGCTCAAATGTCCTATGCCGTATTAGCAACAACCTTCGACGCCCCAAAGCTCACCTCAAGCATCTTCTATTGGTGTCCCACAAACATCCCCACCTGGTACGTTACTCAAATAGTATGGCGTCCGCCCCACTGATGATCACAATAGTCTTTGCTGAGGATGACACCGTGAATCTCCCTGCCAACCATTCTGATGACTCGGACGACCGTAAGTGGTTCTTTTTACATGGCTAATGTTGTCGCTGAATCATTCATATGCCTCCAAGGACTCGGGGGCGAAAGTACAAAAATTGATAGTAGGGATAACCCCCGTGAGTGCATGTACTACCTTGGTTCATTTTTACCACGTTCTCTAACCCATGCCCTCAGTCGTTGAGAGTTCTGCATCCGGTAGCGACTACGACGAAGCTCGGGAAAAACTTACCCGGAAACGACAACAACGTGCGCAACTAGGACACGCGATGTCTGATACTGAGGAAGATGACGATAACGATGATAATGAGTTAGCTGACGAGGTTGATCCCAACTCGGATGCTGGCCTATCGACCCCTCGCCGGACTACGGGGGCCAGCTCTAGCAACAATAAAGGCAAGCAAAAGGCTTCGTTGAAGCGTGGCTGTCTGTTGGCTGAGGGTAAGAAAGAGATCCGTGATTTCTCAGTCAAAGTCCTTGGAATGGCCCAAGATCTTGCAGATCGCCATAGGACTTCGAGAAGGAGCGTTTTGATATCTGCTGGTTTGGGTATCAAGGAATCCCGCAGGGAGAACATCGCCAATCTGTATACACAGTGGTATGCCGCGACACACACCAAGCCGGACGGAAGTGCGTACTTTTGTGCTTCCTCTTTACCATTCTAATATCTACTACAGTGACACCGGGAGACTACTCACGGTGTATTAGTGCAGATTACCATAAACTCGTAGACGGGAAATCCACGGAAGAGAAAACTTCCAATCTAAGGGAAGTCCGAGAATGGGCAGCGTCTCGGGAGGGGTATATTATTGAAGAACTTACCCCCGCGTCTGTCACAACACGCGTCAAGTCACTCAGAGACAAATTCGCTAATCTGGTATGAATTCTTGTTGTATATGCTGAGCGTCGCTAACACGCGTTAATTAGTCTCACTCGGTTGAGAATATGTATGACATCTCCGTCATTGGTGCCATGATTTATGTTGGCAACGACGCAGCGGGTCAACAGTTGTCTACCCTATTCACAGGGTCGCCAGTATTCCGCCAACTCATCAACGATAATAATGTCAATGTTCAGGATATTCTTGATCGCCTTAGAACCGCTGTCAAGTAAGAATTTTCCCACCACTGCCTTCTTAATCTAATTCGCTTTACAGGGCACCGGGTCTTGTTGCTGACGGATTCAACATACCAACGTTCAACAATGACTTAACTCAGGAGTTGCAACAGCGCCAAGGAGAGGCTGGCAAAGACCGTGATCGCCGTGTGGCCGGAATCATATTTCGAGACGCTCTTGGTATGTACTCCCGCTCCATAGTATTTACACATATTAACCATATTGACGCAGGTCCATTCTTACCTGTATTTTTCAATCCAAAATTGTGCCTTCCATGGAAACGCTGGGTTGAAGTTGCAGCAAAAGAGGAGCTTTGCATCACTGACTGGGTGTCGGGAATTCTGCCACCGGGCCCTGACTTCGACATAAAGAAGTTGGGTGCCGGTGAGCTTCGTAAGATCGCCGGGTCCTATATCGACACCGCTCTAAATGGTAACGTGGACCATGAAGTCTTCAAAGTGGTTCGTTGGACGCCAGGTGTGTAGTTTACTGCCGTTATAATAATACAGTATTGACGTTTCATCAGAGCAGAGTGCTCTTTCCAACACTGCTCCTGGAAAGGGGCTTATTCCCCTCGTTGTGACGGATGCAGGTACCCCTGTGCGACAACTCAGGGACTCTAACACATGGCAAAAGCTCTCTGCAGAGGAGACAAGCGTCACACAGGGTCGGGATGTTGAAAGTGAAGATGAGAACAAAGGCGGCTCTGATGAAAGCTATGATACTGGCAACTGGAGAAGCAACCGCGATGAAGTGCAGTACAGTGCAACCCGAACACATAGTCGATACTCTAAAGAGCACCCTACGAAATCAGGTCTCCAGTCTAAATCCGGGGGCAGCGCTGTCAGTCGTCAGCAATCGGATACCTCTGATCATGATGTGATTCGTGCCCCCGCTCCACCTGTTCGCATCCATGTCCCCCGCCAGCCGTCTACCCAGCGCGGTTGTACTCCAGTCGGCCTGAGATTTCACGAGGCATCATCTGTCTTGCCAAACAATCAAAAGCGGCTTGCAGTCCATCAACAACTCACCATTCCTCACGCGATTTCCGCTCTCGGCCGTCACCGTCTGGTGACCCAACTCAGCGTAGCTCTCATCACTATTTTCCATCTAAGGCTAGACCACATCACGGACACCTTCCCAACACCGTTCGTCCCCGTTTGCCAGCTCCACCTCCGAATCTACCCCACCAAGGCAGGGTAACAAACGACGGAATCCTGAAGGGTCAGATAATAACAGTACACAGCTCAACACTGGACTACGTTTCCACCGCATCAACTCTCAAGGTCAATTGATTCCTCGAGGCGAGGCCGATCCAAGAAATCCCCATAAACGCTCAAGAACCAGCACATCACGAAGCGATAGAGCTCATTCCGTCCCACATGATAACCAAGTCCGTACTTCAATCCCAAGCACCTATCACCAATCACAACGCCACCGGTCATTCCGATCTCCCGGACATTATACGCAGGCCTATCCCGTGCCCACTATAGAAGAGGATGCGGAAATGGAACAGCTCATGCACGCAGGTGACCCCGATGATGGTAGCCAATACAGGGAAGATGATGCCTATGGTGAAGGCGGTTATTTCAATGATGGCTACAGTGTCGAAAAACAAAGTTATGAGGGAGACGTTGATGAGTATGGTGAATACACTTTTGAGGACTCGGACAGAGGCATGTTTTGCCGCCGGTAAATGTCGTTCATATACTGTACAAAGTTTTTTTTTACACTTTGTTTGACTTCGTCACTTAACTATGCTGTAAACTTCACTTCAACAGTCACACTACATTTTCAATACATTTCACGGTAATGGCACGGGAGTTAGAGCGTGGTCAGTTCAAGAAGAGGGGCGCAGAGCACGTGGCCGTCAATTTTCTCTTCCTTGCCACTTCTCGCGCTTACCGCTGTCATTCGCTCGTTTTTCGTTTTCTTTTACCCTCCACCGCTCCCATAGAACTCTCCGAAGCTTCCCGAGCTGATAGCACCTTGATTCCCTACCTGTCGCCACCAAGCCTACCTCCAACCTGCATCGCCTAAGGCATCGGGTACCCTTCGCAAGTTCAGCAGCAATATTCCACACCACAACACACGTTTTAACTCTCATAGACATAGTTTGGTCACGCAGGGAGCCCGCAGCACGATGGATTTCTCCTGCTCACCCGCGCAGCTGACAGGCTCCTCCCCGTGTCCCGGCCGGGCCAGAAAGCGCTAGGCGCTTTACCCGCATTGTAGATATACCTGCTTCATTAGGCTGGAAGATAGCGCTACTCAGTCAGCACAATCGTAATCAACCCAATTGTGAGATAGCTGAGTGATAACCAAAGACTACCTTGCTCTCTTTGTGGCATGTTTGTGCCACGTTGAATCGGTCTCGCGCGAACACTGCGTACAACAGCAACTGGCTATGCCGTACCGTGCGTTTTTTCATCTCACTTTCTCTCGTGCATCTTTCCATTGACGATTACCATAACCGCGGCAGCCCAACACAAGCCGTATCGAGCGTTTTGTCTAACGCTCGGATGCACCCGTGGGTGTTTGTTATGTCGTGTCGCACCCGGCAACTGATCACTCAGTGTGATCTACCTGCAGTCCCAAACTCCCAACCAGGGCATCGACGTCGCGACGACCCATCGTTTTTTATCCGACAGCCTTCGTACCGCAACTGGTATGCTGTAACCATTTATTTATTCGGTCGCTGACCTTGTCCACTAAGGGCCCTCGACAGCGCTTTTGTACCCACCGGTGACCGCTGATATGGCGTGTCTCGTCACTTTCTGTGACTTCCGTTGTTGCCACTCAATCAACTCCTACGTTACGCTCCTCTTAGTCACGTACCCTTCAACGGCAATATTACTATCGTCAATCGCACTATCAATGACCGCGTCACCGCCCTCCTCGGCAGTCTATGTGCTGATCACCCGCAGCGCGTTTCAACACGATAGCCACCTTCAGGACCAAGTCCGTCAGACAGACTGCATGTATTGTGTGATTCCTTCCACCACACCTCTTATTCGCTCGGAGTGGGTGCGTCCTAGAATCCACATTACCCGAGTAGGTAGTTACAAGACGGAGATGGCCAAGGTTGACACCGCACTCATGCGAGCGTTGCTCGACAGTGGTACGCCCTGGCCGCGTTAAGTTGCACCGCCATTTGGGACTTCTGAGGTAAGGCAGTTGGTTTCAAAACCGTGAATCTTCTCATCATCTCTTGATCTTTCAGTATGATCACCACACATCCGTTCGAGACTGCTACATTATAGTCGCGCTGCTTGGCTCCTGACGCACGCGTGCCGGAACATTTCGCTTTTTTTTCACGGGATGCTTTCCATTGATAGCGGTGATCAACTTTGGCGCGCTTCTCAAGTCTGGCCGGCCATAAAGTGTCTTGCATACATAGTAAAGTGCTACATGGGGTTCTGTAACCAAGGCGCACTGAAATGGTGTTTTAAAAAAAGTTCTTGCGACGTACCGACATCCTCAGTCAGCTCGATTGTAATGATGCTGCCGCTGGCTTACATTGTAATTGCCTCGGAGGTTTCCAACCTTGTTCCTTCTGGGATACGTGTCCCTCAGTGGTTTCTTACCGAGTCACAGTACGTGCTATATTTTCCTTCTGTACGCCTTAATCACAGCGCACTTCAGAATGAGAACTGTTGGAGCCCCAACAACCATATTCTGTCGGTGGTGAGCACCTCCCTTATCTTTCCTTCCTTTGTTGCTACGAGTTCTCACCCCACTTCTCTCAATAGACGATTTTGAGTTCGTCCCATGTTGGCGCACGCTCTCTGGTCCGTATATGTATGGCCCAAATTTGTATGTTACCAGACTTCCAAGACGTATCAGCCACGTTCCTCAGTCCAGCCGTGCTCTCCGCAATGCTCGCAGGAGCTCTGAATCGCGCCACTACAGTCCCTCAGGCACACAGGATGGCGTGG
This sequence comes from Russula griseocarnosa, assembly GCA_022884055.1. NCBI lineage: Eukaryota > Fungi > Basidiomycota > Agaricomycetes > Russulales > Russulaceae > Russula > Russula griseocarnosa. The sequence continues at coordinate 127,671 of JAGKRU010000053.1, forward strand.
GTACCGAACGACACCATATTTTAAGTGGTGTGCACACTGTGACGGTCTGCTCCAACCCCTTATAACTTCCCTTCAGACTGTCATCCGGAAACCAGAAGGTCTTGCCTCTTACTCTCATCACTGCCGGTGCAACACTCTACTTCTTGCCTCTTACCATCATCACTGCCGGTGCAACACTCTACTTCTTGCCTCTTACCATCATCACTGCCAGTACAAACTCATTGTGCGTTGGCCAGCCTTCTCCTCCGAGTCTGCAGTATCCTGATCCGTCGAAACAGATGCCTTTCTTCATCCCGATTGGACTCATGGGGAACATATTTGGGTGGTTCGTCAGGGTCAACCGTATCCTTCCTTTGGTGAGTCTCTAGCTTTTTTCTCTCTGTGTTCGTCTGCTTATTTTTGCGGGGGAATGAAGGCAGGTATACTGCGAAGGCTCATTCCCTGGGTTCCTAGGCATGCTGGGGCGATCGTGGAAAGGCGGTGGGTTGACGATCGTGGTAACGATTCATCCTACCGTGTCATCGCCTGGGTGGGTATACCGCCGTTTGGAGTTGGAGGACTGGGAGGAAATGGGGGAAACTAGGCCCAAGCGGTCAAAGTAGTCAGGTCGTCAAGTAGTCGTAAACCGTTACAGACCGCTGCTCACATCTCGATGGTGCCATCCATGAACGCATTTCTTACTTATGGGCCTTCAGCGTCTTCGAGTCGGGCACAAATTGAGAAGCTCAGCCAATCCAGGAAAACTGGACGATCCACGGAATGGCGTCGCACAGGCGTCGCTTCGAATGCAGACTCTGGGACGGCAACAATGATCAGCTTATGGAGATGGAGATGCTTGACATGTGCAACTCCCCCACTGGGGAACTCGATATTGGTGAGAGCCCTTTTCAATCCCCAGAGTATCCGATGGGGGAGGCCCACCAATATCATAGGTCCACTGACCAAGTCCAAGTTCAGCTATCGATGTCGGCTACCTCGACTTTGCCCGAGACGAGAAAGGCTCTATGCACATCACGTTGATGCGTCCTCTTTTGCGCTCTTACTCCCCACTAACTATTCTTGCAGTATGACTTTGCCTGGGACGAGCATGACACCTACATACATCAAGTTGACGTGTCCTCTTTTACGCACTTACTCCCCGCTAACTGTTCTTGCAGGATGATGTCTTTGACTTTGCCTGAGACGAGCACACCTCCTACGTTGTACATTAAGTTGATCTGTCCTCTTTTACGCACTTACTCCCCACTAACTGTTCTTACAGGATGACGTCCGTGACTGCCCAAGATGGGCCCACTTCCTATGTACATCAAGTCGACGTGACTTTTACGCACTTACTCCCCACTAACTGTTCTTGCAGGATGATGTCTATGACTCTGTCCGAGACGAGCACACCTCCTACATACATTAAGTCAACGCGCCCTCTTTTACGCACTTACTCCCGCTAACTGTTCTTGCAGGATGACGTCCGTGACTCTGCCCGAGACAGGCCCACCTCCTACGTACGTCAAGTTGACGCGTCCTTTACGCACTTACTCCCTGCGAACTGTTCTTGCAGGATGATGCCTATGACTTTGCCCGAGACGAGCACACCTCCTACGTACATTAAGTCGATGCGCCCTCTTTTACGCGCTTACTCCCCGCTAACTGTTCCTGCAGGATGATGTCTATGACTTTGCCTGAGGCAAGCACGCCTTCGAGAAGGCTCTACATACATCAAGTTGACGCGTCCTCTTTTACCCTCTTACTCTCTGCTCGACGCACCATCTGAGAGGGACACATGTGGGATATTCTCGCATGCGATGTGGAATGCGAGGTCCCCAAACGGTGTCATGCCCCAAAGACAAGCCATCATGTAAAAGTGGTTGGTGTTGTTGCCCATGCGGAAGAGCAGCTTGCCCGTCGTCGCGTCACGCACTTTGGCTAACTGTTAATATTGTAGATAAGGTCTTTAGATTTTGGGGGGTGAGAAGAAGTTGTGGTTGATTGATATGGTGCTTATAGAGAAGGCATGTCAGTGGGAGGAAGAAACTTTTTAAGCCATGTTATCCTTGACCATGTATAGCAATCTTAGACTCACTCCTTAGATCATTTAAGTGTGCTTTGAATGTTAACAGTCTTGCCCTGAGGTATTGTGAGTGTTAAGGAGTGATGTCCTGGACCATCTTTGAATGTCCTGGAACCTTACAATCTTGTCCCGGACCCTTACAATCTTGTCCCGGACCATTGTGAATGTTGAGGAGTGATGTCCCGGACCATCTTTGAATGTTAAGGAGTGATGTCCCAGGCCATCTTTGAATGTCCTGGAACCTTACAATCTTGTCCTGAACCATCTTTGAATGTCCTGGAACCTTACAGTCTTGTCCCGGACCATTGTGAATGTTGAGGAGTGATGTCCCAGACCATCTTTGAATGTTAAGGAGTGATGTCCCAGGCCATCTTTGAATGTCCTGGAACCTTACAATCTTGTCCTGGAACCTTACAGTCTTGTCCCGGACCATTGTGAATGTTGAGGAGTGATGTCCCAGGCCATCTTTGAATGTCCTGGAACCTTACAATCTTGTCCTGGACCATCTTTGAATGTCCTGGAACCTTACAGTCTTGTCCCGGACCATTGTGAATGTTGAGGAGTGATGTCCCGGACCATCTTTGAATGTTAAGGAGTGATGTCCCAGGCCATCTTTGAATGTCCTGGAACCTTACAATCTTGTCCTGGAACCTTACAGTCTTGTCCCGGACCATTGTGAATGTTGAGGAGTGATGTCCCAGGCCATCTTTGAATGTCCTGGAACCTTACAATCTTGTCCTGGACCATCTTTAAATGTCCTGGAACCTTACAGTCTTGTCCCGGACCATTGTGAATGTTGAGGAGTGATGTCTGGACATCTTTGAATGTTAAGTAATGTCCAGCATTTTGAATGTCCTGGAACCTTACAATCTTGTCCCAGACCATTGTAAATGTTGAGGAGTAATGTCCTGGACCATCTTTGAATGTCCCAGAACCTTACAATCTTGCCCCGGACCATTGTATATGTTAAGGAGCAATGACCTGGACCATCTTTGAATGTTAAGGAGTGATGTGTATGAATGTTTTAAAACTTTGTTACTATGTGAGAGAACAGCTTAATTATGCCTGTTAAATTTGTAACATTTATAATAAGCAAACCTTTAAAAAAGGACCCCAGACACCTAGTGACATTTATGTCACATGTGAGATGGTCCAGGGCAAACAGATATGTCCTGGGATGTCCCAGGGCAAACAGATATGTCCTGGGATGTCCCAGAGCAAACAAATATGTCCTGGGATGTCCCAGGGCAAACAGATATGTCCTAAGATGTCCCAGGGCAAACAGATATGTTCTGGGATATTCCGGGACAAATACATTTGTCCTGGGGCAAAAATGAATTAATCCTAAGCATAAATAGGGCAAAAGTAGTTTTGTCCTGGGCTAAAACAATTTTGTCCCAGGCCAAGCAGTTTTGTCCCAGGAGCCCCAGCCAAAATACCCCCTATTAGGCCAAATGTCTGTGATGAAGCATTAGCCCTAATAGGGCCCCAAAAGGGGTAGCCTGAAGTGCTGCTTTCAACGATTCTGGGCCATCAGGAGATCATTGTCAGTGTCTGTTGGTGGGCCAACCCTATGCCATCGGCAGCACACTTTTGAATTACTATGGACTATTAGGGTGCTGTCGGCAGCACTTGACAACAGGCCTGCCCAATTCCATTAGTAGTACCCCATTAAAAAAGAGTGGGGGCCGGTTCAGAGCCTTTGATAGAATTAGTTTGGAGCAATTTTGAGGTGTATTAAGCATTTTTGTAGTTAAATTAATGACCCCATATATGTAACCGGCAGATCTTCATATTGGGCCCACCCGGGAACCACGTCAGCTTTAGTATAGTTGGCCCATGTGGGCTTTCACGAAAGCATAGGCAAAGTTGCACATGGGTTTTTACGTCTACATAGTGCATATGTTGTCAAATTATGTGGTTGGTCCAGTCGATCGTGCTGGTACCCATGTACTTCCATCCCTACGCACCATATTGTGGGGATGACGGTGGATACAACAGCGCCCGAGAGAATAGAAGCAGCCTGAAAAGAATAGGAGAACCCAGGGATGAAGGCCATCCATATGGTGCTTTCCATGGTTGCACTACCACCCTTAATGGAGTTAACATGAGACTTTGCTATGAAGAAAAAGACGAGGTCAAAAATGAACACCAGTAGGGTGATGGTGGCGCCAAGGCTAGAGATGTATGAAGAGAAACAGGACATAGAGAATTCTCTAACATGGGCAAGGAGACCAAAAAGAGAGAAGATGGCAGCCAGGACAAGGGCAACAATGTGTAGGACATGAATGATCCCCTATGCCAGATGTATGTTGACGACTGGAGGGACTTTGTGCATGTATGCAATCTGCTCCTGTGAGGGGTACCAGCACTGGCCTCTGTAAGGCGATGATGGCGATGAGATTGAGTACACTCTGTTAATTTTTAAATGTGTGCATTAGAAATGGCATGGCAAGGAGAGGGGTGAAGGAGGGAGAGAAGGGAGATACCCAACCTACCCAGAATGACTGCTTGGTAAAGAAATCCAAATGATGACTCCAAGACTATAGACCACATGTGCAAAAACCATATATGGCATCGCCCTTGATCTATATGAGATGTGCACTGGGCCAGTGCATATGCATGTCATACTTCCCGTGCTTCCATGCAAGGAACATGAATTGTTGATCATTTACTATAGATTCGAACATGATACTATGAGGCATGTTCAGTAAAGACAGAGTATTGGAAATGTGCAGAGAGCTTACTTGTGAGCTCACCTAGAAGTCTGTTGCCATTGAAACATGATGCAGAAGATGCCTTTGAACCAGTCATGGTACCCAGAGGCAAGTCTGGAATGAGAGTGTGTGCACATTTAGTGCTGTGCTGGATGTATGAAAAACATCAAAAATATGTAAAGAAAAAGGACAGCAGGAGATAAGTCTTAGGACTGTATTTCAGGGGTGTACTGGTGTTGCATACCTGCAGCTTGTGCTGATCATCATCGTCCAAGGTTGAAAGGAGAGGGGACACTGGAGCAAAAGGGGGCAAGGAGTGGGGGTAGGGAGGGATCAGATTTGCTCGTAGTCTTGTATTGGGTCAAGGGGAAAGGTGATGAGCATAAGGAAAAAAAGAGGGAAAGTGAAGCAAGCATGTGAAACTATAAGTCGTGGCTGGTGCTCCAATGTTTACGTTCGTTCCAAGCATGTGTCTGACACATACCCTACAGCGCAAGTGTTGTTAAGATAAAAAAAAAGGAGGCCAGATTGAATGAAGGACAAGTAGAGAGTCTACAGTTTAAAGAGGTTAAGAAAAGGGGCAAGCGAGCAACATGCCAGTGGTCCAATGAAAAGAGAGGATCACGCTTTCTCTGAAATAAAATGTTGTCTTGGACATCAAAATATTGTTTGCAGTCATAGTAGAAAGTCGTGGTTAAGCAGAGTAGTGTGACTACTAGTACTAGGAGCAAAGGGATGAGTTGAGGCAAAGGGGATGACAAGGACATGGCTTACAAAGACACGAGAAGCCCTGCCCTCAGAGTGCCTCTGAGAGGCCCACAGCTATGCATGTATATATGCATGCTACTATACAATAATGCATAGAGTAGAATTTTACACGTACAATCTAATAAGAGACAATGATTCACTTTCATTCAATCTGATCAATCAATTATATATCAATTCAATGGTATTCTACTCAATTCGGTCTGATTCAAAACTGTTTGAACTGAATCTACCTCATTCATCAGAGTTTTGGCTGGGATTGACAAATAATGTTGTATGTGACTATGATGTGGAGGAGTGTGATATCCATAAGGGCAGCAAAAATGGTGAAGTCTATGCTGCAATATCTGAGTAACAGGTGATTAGCTTAAAAGAGAATAGAAAATGGATGATTACATACTTTTTACCCTTCTAAAGGTCACTGGCTCCATTCCTTCATATCATGCAGTGTTATAAACAAATCACCAGCATAACTCCAGAGACTGCATACTTAGGCACTGATCGGGTAGCAGCTTGGATTAGAGCATCATGCTGTAACTTGCAAGTATTGATCTGTGGAGAAATTCAATGAGTTAACAGATGTAAGGGCATTATAGTGAAGTCAATACTAACCTCCAGTTGATCATTGTAATTTGCAAGGTGAGCTTTATACTCTGACTCTGAAACATATGCCCTCCATCTAGGCATAAGTTTTATGTCAATGAGATGATGTTCCTTTCCTTTAAGCTTAAAATTGCTGTCAACTGCAATATAGAGGGTATATAGGAACCTAGTTGAACAAATATCTAAATGACTGACAACACCAAAGATGAAGGACTCACAATTATAGGCCAGCCATCACATCCTGAATACCCATTGAATCTCTGGGTATCGTTGCTGTTAAAGTAAGAATCAGTGGGATAAGAAGACAGATTGTTCAACTTACAATTGGATTGGAGAGATGGGCATTATCTAATCATCATGTAAGGGTATGGTAGTAATCATATAGGTTTATCTTCCCTTGTAAAGTAAGCTCATGAAAGGTTTCAAGGCAGTCAAACATACAGATGGTTTGTGGGCGAGAAAATATTGCTGAAAACCATTGCTCCTACAGCAATTAGATCCAAACCAATAAAGGTTTGTTGCTATACTGACAGTAGTTGATTATAATAGAATGAGGGCCTGAGTGGTCAAAGACAATGAAGTTCTTAGGGTCAGGCTGAGGACATGGGCATGTTGCTCTAAAATGACCAAGCTGATAATAGAGACCAAGATTTTGAAGGGAGACCTTGTCAAAAAATTGACTGTTCCACCTCTGTTGAAACAGCCAAGGTGATTGCTTCACATCTAATTAGAAGGGAGCGCAATCTTACCTCAATGTAATGCAGAGGAAGGGTTTGATGCAATGCAACAATACATCCTGAGCACTTTAACATCCCTCTGCTGAGACAGTCTCTGCATTTGATAATCCCTTCTGCTTCCCCACACCTTAAACATTCAGTGTGATCAAGAAAATTGCCCAGTCCATCATGTCATAGTACTTTGTCTAGGAATATGGCTCATAATGTAATCCATTCCTTCAGTCAATCCTGGTGCTTAATAAAAATACACTGCACATAAAGATTCTGAGGAACTACATACCATATTTGTTATATGTCTCTTTCTCTTAGGTTTAGTGCCATGGTCCTTGACCTAAGGTGTTGGTTCATGAGAGTACATGTTGTCATCATCCAAGTTATATGTGTAATTAGCAGTCTTAGGGGTATTGGACTGTGTAATGGACACCAAAGTGCATGATGTTACTGGCCACTGTTCCACTGCTCGTACTTGTGTTTGGATCCCAATGTTTATATTTTGGGTCCTCTTGTATGGCAGTTTCTGGTCTTTTGTGCTGCTTTATTATGGAAGATCTCCGCAGGTGCGTCTTAGGGAATTATTTTACTGATAAATTTACCTTTAGGACGCTTTTTGCCCCGGGCACATTTTGCTCCGGTCCTTTTTGGGATGACACTCTTTATTCGCCATTCCTTTTGATTGCTAGGCTTCCTATTTTGTTGACTGCCTCAGCTGCAATGAAGGTAATTATACCCTTTTATGGGTTCCTTCTTAGCGCTTGGCTGATGCGTCAGCTTTGGTTTGGATCCCCAGATATTATACAGGGATGCGATATGGAAGACCAGTACATTGGTGGCATGTATGGTGTCAGGCTATGTGCCTTATGGTATGTTTTATTTCCCCAATGATTGCGTGTTTGAGCTGATTTTTACCTCTTCTTTTTTCCATTTGGGTTTAGCACTATAGGTCTGATGGCTTGCATCCTTTTCTGATCTGCACCAATGCTTCTCGATCCTATCGCTCTTTTGCAAAAAGCAGCAGATTATGACAGGGAAGGAGCATATTAGACCTGGATAGTACTTATCCCTCTAGGAATGAAGGTAGGCATTCTCGCTCGGTGCGCACTCCCCTTTTTTGTTAGGATTCTGTGACACTTATTTATTAATCACTCCAAGGGCATGTTTTAGGTTTCACCCTTGTATGCGTGCACTATATCATGTCTCACTCCCCTTCACGCGTGGAATTGGGTGTGACCTCGATCTCACTTATGCATGGGATGCATGATCTTTTCTCCTCCTTACACATGGAATCGGGTGCGACCTCAAGTTCCTTTTGTGTCGGGAGTTTATTACTCCTTTTCTCCCCTTTGCTTAGAGTTGGGTGCGATCACAAACTCTTATTGTGTGGGAGTCTTTTTTTTTTTTTTTTTGTGGAGCATTGGAGCATATCATTGTTATTCTTATTTTGGTATATCTTTTGGGATCATGTCCACTGGCTTCATTACTAACTTCTACTTTATTTTGGAGTTGTTCGAGCTCAACATGGACTTCGCATTCCCATTTCGGCCAGTTGTGAGATTCCTTTGCCATTTTAGAGGCTTTGGAACACATCACTGTCTTGAGCCGTATTTATCCTCATTGTGATTCGAGAAGGGATAGGACTCCCCTTGATTAATTGGGTATGTCCTTTTATTTTCATTTCGCCCCATTTATTGGATAACTTTTTTTTTTCTTTTTAGTTATATAACCTTTTAGGTGGTTGATGCTCGGTACGAGCAAGTAATGGAAGAAAAGAAACATCATTTGACTTAGCTGTACATCTTCCCAGGCTATTTATTGCCTTATATTCTCCTTTATACTGACAAGATGCCTATGGCTTTTAGATGTTACAGACAGCTCTTTTAGAGGATCATCACTCCGGCACTCTCTTTTACCTTTCTGCACATCTTATTTATTAATATCATCTGCTTTACTTTATATGCTTTGCAGATGATTCTATTTGGTACTAGTCACTTAAGTGTGATCATTTGTACCTAACGTGGATGGTGTAGATGTGCGAGGAGGCGATATGTCTGTTGAGCCAAATAGGGGCTTGCATTGATTCGGGGAAATTGATCAAAGATGGATTATATTTGATGATAAGATAGAGAAAAGTGTGTTTCTGAAGGCTATTTTAGGCTCCAGGGCCCATAACCTCTTAGGTGAAGCTGGCACTCAGTATGAGTGAGAGGAAGTGGAGTGGGGGAGAGAAAGACTCTGAACCCCCGGGACTGATTGTCCCCTTATGCACGCAGCGGTGATTACATGCTACTCCTAGCAGATACACATATTAGGCGTGGGAGTTACCTGCTGGTTTGGGCTATTCCCAACAGTTTCCTATTATTCATCTCTTTCATTGTTCCTTTCTTTATTGTTCACTTTCTTTATTGTTTTGGTTTTGTGTCATGTTGTGTTTTCTGTTGTATCAGAGCATCGCTCTATTTGTGGTTTTGTCTCCATATAAACTGCAGATGAGTGGGACATTGTCCTTAGCCTTATCCCCACTCTTTGCAGGTTAGTACTTTGCCTCTATCCCTTCAATATAGCCTTATCCCCACTCTCTGCAGTCCCCTTGGTATGGAAGGAGTCGGAACATGCATTCAGGCTGCCACATTGCCCTTTATGCATGGTGACAAACAGAGAGGAATTGGATGAAGATGGCTGTCCAGTATCAGTGACCAGGTAAGCAATGCAAAATTCATGTCTGAGAGAACATTTAAGTGGAGGTACATCACTGGAAGAACTGGGACATTTAGACATAAATTTGGGATTTTTACATGAAAGCAAAAAAAGGGGTAAGGGATGATTCAGAATGAAATGGGAGTGAGAAAAGATAAATCGGCAATATCCAATATATTTTTCTTAATAAGTCATTGTCATGATCTTGGCAATTGCGAACTAATATTCCTCAACAACTTTGTCTTAACAGTATGATAGGATCAATAGGTCAAACAATATCCTAGAAGGCTCTTAGATTAGGTACTTTTAATATAACTTTTGAAGTTATTCATTTGATTACAATAATTGTGATTATCTTGATCTGTTGCCTAATCCATCATTTAATATGCACAATGTGTACATACCTGCCCATCTGTACCAAACATCTACCTGTTGTTAATAATGACACCAAAACCGACAACCATCTCAGATCACCCTCAACCATAAGTGTATGAACCCTAGCATGTCACAGCAGCAAGTAGCAGCACCACCAATGATGGCAAGCTGAACATATGGCTTTCTGGGTTGCTTAGTCACTCAGTGCTCCCTTCTCACTCCCATTTATGTTAGATGTATGGCTCAGGCACACAGTGCCAGTATCAGGGGAGGACTTGTCTCAGTTGTCTGTGATATACACCTAAGTACAAGTTCAATAGTACTGGATAGTCTGGATTGAGCAGAAGTTTGAATGCAGGCATGTCTAAGTGCCAGTGAATCATGATGCGCTAGATACTGGAAGATATGAATTGTTGTGAACTTTCATCACTGCCAGAGCCAGAGCCACAAGCTGATATTCTGTAAATAAGAGTAGGAGCAGAAAGCGCCACTGATCTGCATGACAGATGTTGTTGCATAAGCCAAATACAGGACTTGGCTGAAAAGAAAACAAACTAGCAGAATCTTTACAGTATGCCTTGACTGGGCCATCAGCTGAAGGCTGTCCCAAGTGGAATGCATAGCTGACCTTATGTTCAGACTCCTGTAAGACTTCTGAGCCACTGGCAATGCTTTGCCAGTGATGTAACTGCCATTGCCTGCCAACAGTGTCCCTTAAAGTTTTGTCATGGCCTTATGGCCGTAAGACCATTCACTGGTGTAGGGGAGATAGGATTTGGTGCAGTTTAAGGGGCTAACCATCTCTGGAAGCTGGTATTGAAGTATATAGGATTGAGGTAGAGCACAGAGGCATAAGGGGGGAACACATATGCATCTTCAAGGACACTTATTATATGGCCATGTCCACTTACTATACAGCTGCTACTTACTTTTATTTCTTTTTATCTCTTTCATTACTTGCTAAGATACAACTTAGGCCCTGTCCGGCAACCCGATTATTCAAACAATCAACTTGATTATTGAGTCTGATTGTTTTACATAATTGAGTGGCTGTTGAATGCGTGATGATGCGTGACGGGCCTGAATTTGGTCTAACGAGAAGTGATTGAACTTCGGGGTTTTCTGGAAGTGACTAGTGTGACAGGTGTCTGATGTGATATGACATAATATGAGCTATTTTAAATTAAAATACATGCGAGAAAAGTGATCAGACCAGGATTTGAACCCAGGCCCTCCCCTGGACCCTAAACATGTGCCAGGCGCCTTAGCCATTGAACTACTTGGCTTTCGGTCCGGTCCAACTAATAGTCTGTTATATTATAACGCTTCAAGTAGGTCATGTGAAAGATTACACATCCAGATTAACTTTTTTTTAAACTCATATTATGTCATGTCACATTAAACACCCTATCACATTAGTCACTTCTGGAAAACCCCGAAGTTTAATCTTTTGGGATTGGTGACAATCATGTGAAAAGAATAACAGCAAATCACATCATGTCACACTTGTTACATGTTTAGTCACACAATAACGTAAAACAATCAAACTCAATAATACAGTGGGCTCAAAAACCGTTGCAATGTTTGGCCATTTTTGACTGGGTGTGATATAGCGCTTAACAGAGTGGGAATTGCGCTTAGAGTTGGCAGAGTAGAGTAAAGTACTTAATCTTGGCTTTCAAATGGTGTTTTGATCATATGATTTGAATGAGCAGTTGTAGAGATATAACCATTTTAATCTAGGGTTATCATTGCAACGGTTTTAGAGCTGTTGTAAATATCCAACTATTTAAAGTGTGCAATGTAGTGCTTGATGGATGGAGAATCATGCTTAGTGTAAATACAATTAAGTATAGTATTCGATCGTGGCTTTCTAACAGTGTATTAATCATATTATTTGACCAAATGGTTGTAGAGATATGCCTAGTTTAATTTGGTGTATCCATTGCAACAGTTTTGTCACAGTTTTGGAGTATTTGCAATGTAGTGCTGGACTGAGTGAGAATGGTGCTTAGTGCAAATAGGGTCGAGTAAAGTATTTAATCTTGGCTTACTAATGGTCTTTTAACCATATCATTTTATCCAACAGTTGTAGAGATATGTCTAGTTTAATTTAGGGTATCCTTGTAATGATTCTTAGCCATTGTAAATGTGCAATATTTAGAGTGTATCAGTACTTTATTATGTCCTACTTTGCTTTAAGCACTTCCCTAACCCTTTTGGACATGCCTTTTACTAATTTTTGATACTTTTCAACTGCTAGCTTCTCTTAGTTTGGCTTGATTCTTTCTATAACTTATAAATCCCATTAAAAGGGCTTTTATGCCCTATAAGGCCTTCTTTCAAGAAAACCTTAGAAGATTAAGTGCTTTACTTGGCCTCATTTATGCTAAGCACCATTTTCAATACATTAAGCAGTACATTACAAGCACTTTAAAGCTGTCAAAAAGGCTATTACAATGAATACCCTAAATTAAACTGGGCATATCTCTATAACCATTGGGTTAAATGATGTGATTTCAAGGCTGTTAGAAAGCCAATATTAAATACTTTACATTACATAAGCACCACTCTTACACCATTAAGCATTAAATCATGTATTTACATATTTACAACAGCTTAAAAACCATTACAATGAATGCCCTAGATTAAATTGAGCATATGTTTACTACCATTGAGACTAATGCTTAGTATATATAAGATAAATAAAAGTCCTTAATCTTAGCTTTTCAATAGTCTTTTAACCATATCATTTGACCTAATGGTTGTAGAGATATGCTTAGTTTAATCTAGAGCATTCATTATAATGGTTTTTAAGCTATTGTAAATATGTAAATACATGATTTAATGCAAGGGGTCCCGGAATGTGAAAAAAATACCTGGGGTCTCTTTTTCTGAAAACGACTTCGAGGACTGAACTAACTAAGTATGTAATCAGGCACATTTACCATATATGGTAATTGTAATTATATAATCAGATCATATTTCCATAATTGGATGATAAACGATAAGATAAGAGAAATAAAAACGCGGACAATGTTTCTAAGGTATGAGGTGTATTCGGGGCATTGGCCCAGGTGATATAAAATGATTAACCAAGTGAGTTGAAGGTCACTATCTCCGGGTCTTTTTTGTCAATGTGCATGCATCACAAGTCCACTTCCTTGGACCGATATCGGCATACCCAACACATTGTAGATGATACTACAGTATTTAGATTCCGTCAGATTCAAATAAAAGGTGGCAAGAAAGGATCACTCACCCAGACAGTCTCACATCCAGCCCTTTGGCATCGGATTGAACCAACACTGTCCGGTTGTACGCCAACGCCACACAAACATAAGGACAGGCCGCTCGGCCCGCTCATGTCCTTGCATTTTCGTCTTCGCCCTGTGCGTGTTGGCTCTGAGGTAAGCAAGAACGGTTCCATTTCCAAGTCCATCGGGGTACTGTAAGGTTCATAAGAAGGTGGCGATAGTGTTGCACTGGCATCGTTGTTATCTGTGAAATTGTGGTTATGTATAAGCAGTGAAAATCATATTGTCACGGTTGATAAAAGAGTTCATACTAGGTGGGCAAGTAGGCATCACGGTACTGTGAGCGTCTTCATCGCTATCTTCCTCCCTTTCCTCTTCGAACGCGTAGCCTTCTTTATCTGATACCACCCTTTCCTGGTTGTGGTCAATGATACTGCCTTCGTCAGATGCATCTGATTCGAGTGCTGTATTACTGTAAGGTTTTTTTGTATAAGTACGGTAGGGAAATAAAATGGCTACAGCACTTACGTCGATACAAGACGTGAGACATGTGTTTCCAAGATCACAAGTGGCATGCGCTGCATCCTTGAGCGCGCTTTTGGTTGCTTGAGACGATGCTCCCAGATGCGCCTCATCCCGTCCTTCTCGAGCTTTGATATTGCCCATACAGATCTATGTCCGTCCAGGGGACTTTAGGATGAACATGACGCAAATGCTGCTGGAACGTGTATGACCAAACCGCTGGACTTGAGTTAGAGCAATATGGGCAGCGCATCAAGTGATTGGTACATGGAGAGGATTCAGAACATTTTGCTGCAATTGTGATAGAGAACTTGACAAGATTGGGACACTTGCTAGCTCGCATGTCGATAGCGAGTTTACTTGTTCCGTGCTTTCCCTTCTTCAGAACGATCTTGCAAAGAGGTGCGGGCCAAAGACACAGTCCACATGGTTCTGATGAGCGGTCGATAGAGGGGTCGTGAAGTATATGAGCGCCGATATGTTCCACAATGTGTTGTCGGAGTGAGCCGTTGAATGTGATTGTGGGATGACATTTTGGACATGTCAGTTCGAAGTGATCGAAGACTCTGGCGTTGGTGTTGACTTGCTCCATAACAAAACATACTTTTCCTGATAGACGTCGTCATTTTAGAGTTTAAAACAAGTCACAAAAATAAAACATACCACCTTGCTCTTGATATGGAAATTTGTCAGAGGGTTTGACGTTCGGTACATATTTGCGATAACCACCGTGATGCAAAAGACCATCTTGCAAGTCAACGGCTAATGCCATGAGTGCCGAAGACTCAAATAGAAAGAAAGTGTCGCAAAGATTGGGAGAGGCAACAGTGGGGTTTAGAGGCTGAACGATTGCACCAGGAACCTTGGCCGAAAGGGAGAATAAACCCGAAGTTCTCCAGTCATGCTTCCCATCACAGTCATCAGAGTAACCGGCAGGAACCAAGTGCAATGCTTGGTATGAGACGCAAGTGATCTTCTCAGAAAGGATGGAAATGGGTATATCGTCGACGGGCTGATGGTCGAGAAACAACCCATTAACCTCGCCTATACAGAGGAATAACTTATCCTCACAACATAGAATCGTTGCGATTGGCTGGAGAATGGAAAGAATCGGCCCTCCAACGTCTGCATGGTCAGATAACGAAGAGCCATGACCTCCAGTAGGTTTGAATCGGCTCTCTTGGGCGACACGTCAGAGCCTGTCTGTTGAGCTGGCCGATGTTACGTATCGAAAGTGTTGGGCAACCGCGCGAGACTTATTCATTGTTACTCCTCTGATCTGTACCGCATTTGAGAACTTGCTCTGTGCGTAGCTTGTGCCAATATGCCACTGAACCTCGGTCACAGCGTCCTCAAGTTCTTGCATACCCAGAGACGTATCATGTTGCTTGGATGTAATCGTCGACTTGTCAGGTTGAGGGGAGGGTGTGTCTTCCTCTGCTGCAGCATCATCGAAATTGTCTGTGACAGGACTCAGAGGAGTAGTAGCCACAAGGCTTGTTCCATAGGGAGCGAGAATTGATCCGTTTTCGGTGGCGGAAATACAATGAAGTCAGTAATCTATGTGATCCATGGGTACTCCTCCTCCAGTGAGTGCCGCCCTTGCTTCCATACTGTTGCGAGCGTCAATCCGGAAGGTAAAAGCTTGTCTGAAGAGTATGCCCTCGGTCCTGTGTGATCGACGGCGTTTGAAAAGTCTTCCATTGTCTTTGAGACCGTAGGCAGTCGGAGTCGACACGGGCTCTTATCCCACTCCGGGTGTTTTGCCAGAATGTTGGATACCTCGGTAGTTGATGTTATGCGAAGGGCAAGTTGTAGAATGTCAAGATTTGCGTCATTCCCTACCATGGTGCGAAGAATCCCAAAAAGGGACTCCAGTCAGTCGGTTCCAAGCAAGACAATAAAGAAGGGTTGATTAGGATGGTCAGCCTTCGCTTTTGCAACGCAGAAGAACACATTCTTCACCATTATGCCGATGTCGATAAAGAGGGCATTCGGAATAAATGACGACCTTGCATCATCGTAGACATACAGGGCCAGGACCAGATGTATGGCTGCGCTAAGATGCTCAAGTTGTTCCGAGAGGGTGAGCTCAACGCATATGTAAGGGAATATGAGGTGATAACACAGCCGGCCATAAAGGCGTAGTGCCTCGCGTGCTTGAAGGTATGACGTAGTGCTTGACTGAGGATCAGCTGGAGGAAGACACCAAAGATCCTTCAGGAGATTGTACGCCAGCACAACGTCTTGCTTATCTGCGGGATTGAGAACATGATTGATATGACTATCCGTCAGGCCACTATGCTGAAGGTGCTTCCAAATCAGACCAGGTGTAAGCTTAATGCCGTGAACGATGCAGCCATTCTTGCGGAGAAGAGTGTTCCTGAGCCGTTTAAATACATGCTTGTAGTCCTTATCTGCAGTAATGTCGTCTGCGCCAACGAAGAAGTCCATTAGGTCGAGGTGGATGAGCTGGTCATAGATAGGTGATGACGGTGCAAGTGGAGTAGCATATGTCAAAAGCGCCAAAGCCTTCCCTCGTTGAGATTCGCCATCAGAGGCCAGTGAGATGATACGAAGTCGAGTCAAATCCTTCTTTCTATTAGTGGCTTCGACAACGGCTTGCAACATTATGGCGTGATCTTTGGCCGTCTCGCGCTTGCAGCTTCCAGAAAGAAGGATGGGGCGTGCACTGTAAAGTCGCAGCTGTGGACTCAGAATACCAATTGCGCCAACAGTTGCCTTGAAATATTATTAGTGATGGATGCAGACGTAATAGGAAGGTCAATCACGCACCTCGTGGGCCAAATGAATCTTCCCACAACTCAACTCCTCCCACAATGTCTGTAAATCATCTTCGGTCGTAAACTCCAGGCTGGTGTCACGCCCATGCTCTCGGCACACCCCAAGAATCTTGTTAGACTTGTCGTCCCAGCGAGGTCGCTTTTCAATCGCAATTTCATCAAACATAAGGATGCCATGAAGCGCCGATCCTTCGACGATTTTGAGGACACCTTCAAAGCAAGCCGTGATGTTGTTCTCGACCTCATAGTGCATAGGAAAAGAGGGCGATGTGAGAATTTGGGGGACAATAGTGCGTGTCCGGATTGCCGAGACTGAAGGAGTCCCAAAGATACGGTGAGCAACATCTGCTACTCGTGCGCCACCCAAACATAGGAAGAGTAATGCCTGTAGGTCATCCTCTTCATCAAAACTCTTTGGATGGTATGTTCCTGCTGCTGCCTTCTTCACAAGTTCCAACATTGATTGAATGCCAGCTCCGCGACGAAATCCCACGTGCAGGACACGGTCGACACGAGGGATGTGCTGCGATGACAGAGCAAGCAACATCTGTTTGTGCACATCAATGACGCCTACCTTCCCGCCAGCTTCTTCAGGTCATTGAGACGATGAACACGAAGAAGGTCATTTGCCAACGTCTTCCGGTGCACAACATCGATAAGGCCACCAATTCCATGGTAAACAAGTTGAGCGTTCTCATGTACCCCATCCGTATATCTTGCGACTATTTTCTTGAGCTTTTCATCTTTTCCCAGGTCATCACATTGTTTACATCGTCCGTTTCTCTCGACCACGCCAGTACACGAATGTGAGACAACAAAAAAGCCATCACGGCGTGTGCTGTAGTCCCAGGGTAAGGGAAGGATGGTATGAAGGGCAAATGGATAGGATGTATGGCCCTGTTGGCCCGGAGGAAAGGTAAGTCGATATCCAGGGCATGCTTTGGCAGGTGCGTCGACAGATTGCTGCTCTAAGGGGATAATGATCGGTTTTTGCATCCGGGATGGCAAATCTTCGTCATCCGAGATAATTGTAACATCGAACTGGGTTGGACGCGTGCTGTGCAAGAATACATGTGAGTATCCTTGTGCCTTCCCATAGCTGCACTACATACTCACCGTGTTCGAATGACATTTACCAATCGTCCCATCTTCCCCTCTAGGAGATCTCCATCTATATCATACCAGCCAACAAACTCCTTAATGTATCGCACCATGGCCGTCAATCCCTGTGCTCCACCCCGCAACTTGTTCGATATACTCTCTGTGGACTGGTCAAAACCCAGGAATCGATTAAGCATCGGATCAAGATATTCCCAAGCATCGTCGTTGGCCAAATCGGTGGGGATGTGCTGGGCAAACATTGAGATCTCATCAGATTCACATGCTTCGGGAAGGTCAGGTAAGTTTTCAATCGCCTTTTCCAATGTTGCGAGAATATTGACTGCATGCGTATCAGGTAACGTAGATGCTGTTCTTGACACAGCGTCCGTGGTGTGAGGCCCAGAGGCGCTTGATTCCATGGCATATGCAATCACGCGAGCCGGTGTAGGGACTGTTGGAGGGATGAGGACCTTTCGCTGCTTTGTAAAGAAGGCCTGAAGCCGAGGCTGGGATTGCTGGTGAGCACAGGCTTTCTTCTTTTTCTCAAGGTTGATTTTGCATGCGTTGCTGACTCCAGGATTGTGTTGTTTTAAGAAATTCTGTACGCCACCCATGCCAACTTTGATGTCTTTGTCGCAAGCTGGACATCGAACTTTTCCGTCATTGACTGCAAGCTGGTAGGAACCCTGGGCAGGTACGTGTCAACGATCATCTGTAAATTGTCGTGTTTGCTTACAACAGCATTTGCATCGCTAATAGGATCCCCAGATTCAGGCCGACGTTCTGGCATGCTGGCCATGGTATCTGAGATGATAATAATGCAGGCAGTAGCGGATAGGGAGACTGGTTGACGTAGGAGGGAAAAAATGGAGACGGTGTCGTCGGCATGGTCGTCGGGCAACGTCGGCATGAATAACCAATTGTGTCCCTTGCTATGACTTTAGTTTCATTCATTTCGTATGCATGGGATGACAATGAGTATCTAGATCTATCAACTGGACACTCCAATGTGTGATCAGCCACGGTGCCACAGATAATCCGAAGACAAAATCAGCAGCCGGAATGGATTATGGCCAGAATTTGGACCATAATGCACGCATGACCGACTTTTTGACAGCGAATTTCCATTTTTGAAAGGTGGTACTTTTTTTCTTACCGCGGTTGAGAGTCGGACTAACTATCTAACCCCGTATCCCGGAATAACGGCCCGGGACCCCCTTGATTTAATGCTTACTGGTGTGAGAGTGGTGCTTATGTAATGTAAAGTATTTAATCTTGGCTTTCTAACAGCCTTAAAATCACATCATTTAACCCAATGGTTATAGAGATATGCCCAGTTTAATTTAGGATATTCATTGTAATAGCCTTTTTGACAGCTTTAAAGTGCTTGTAATGTACTGCTTAATGTATTGAAAATGGTGCTTAGCATAAATGAGGCCAAGTAAAGCACTTAATCTTCTAAGGTTTTCTTGAAAGAAGGCCTTACAGGGCATAAAAGCCCTTTTAATGGGATTTATAAGTTATAGAAAGAATCAAGCCAAACTAAGAGAAGCTAGCAGTTGAGAAGTATCAAAAATTAGTAAAAGGCATGTCCAAAACGGTTAGGGAAGTGCTTAAAGCAAAGTAGAACATAATAAAGTACTGATACACTCTAAATATTGCATATTTACAATGGCTAAGAATCATTACAAGGATACCCTAAATTAAACTAGACATATCTCTACAACTGTTGGATAAAATGATATGGTTAAAAGACCATTAGTAAGCCAAGATTAAATACTTTACTCGACCCTATTTGCACTAAGCACCATTCTCACTCAGTCCAGCACTACATTGCAAATACTCCAAAACTGTGACAAAACTGTTGCAATGGATACACCAAATTAAACTAGGCATATCTCTACAACCATTTGGTCAAATAATATGATTAATACACTGTTAGAAAGCCACGATCGAATACTATACTTAATTGTATTTACACTAAGCATGATTCTCCATCCATCAAGCACTACATTGCACACTTTAAATAGTTGGATATTTACAACAGCTCTAAAACCGTTGCAATGATAACCCTAGATTAAAATGGTTATATCTCTACAACTGCTCATTCAAATCATATGATCAAAACACCATTTGAAAGCCAAGATTAAGTACTTTACTCTACTCTGCCAACTCTAAGTGCAATTCCCACTCTGTTAAGCGCTATATCATACCCAGTCAAAAATGGCCAAACATTGCAACAGTTTTTGAGCCCACTGTAAGCTGATTGTTTGAATAATCGGGTTGCCGGACAGGGCCTTACTTGCTGATCATGCTTAACTAAAGTTGGGCATGGGCTCAGGTGCTGCCAAGATCAGTTGACTTAGCAGTAAAGGATTTGATAGATACATGTGGATTGACCCTTTGATTGACCATCTGTTTCTAAGTGCTTCCATTATGCACCTAGTACTTACATATGATTTGAACATCTGGTTCTTCTCTATGAGCTTATTACTGAGCTCCAATTAGTATATGTCTGCTTATGTATCTACCCTGCCTCTGAGAAATATAAGTCAAGCACTATGGATGATAGGATATCATTAATACTGTATTCTCCTACTAGTATTCTGTTTATCACATGCAGGCTCTCTCTACCTCTCCTAACTTTCTGCTCATGTGTTGCCTTAATGCCTGCTTGCCTCATCATTTGGTTTAATTTCAGCACCCTTTAGGAACCATTTTTAGGCAAGAGCATTCTCAGAGCAACACAAAGTATTTAAAAATAAAGGAGAAGTCAATTTGGGACAAAACATGGTGTACAAGCAGATCAATCTATTTCAACCTAGTACCTACTGAATTGCATGGTCCAAAGGACTGTATAACTCACTGTCACCTGGATTTCTTACAATCCAAACCCTGTGTAACCTTTTAGCATTGATATAGTACCACTCAGTGTCATGGTGAGTTGCAAACCCCTTGTAACAAGCATCAGAGACATGGTCTATAAGCTGTTTGACCTTATCCCTAGAGAGATGACATGTTAGCATAACAAAGGCAAAAATAAAATAGCATAGGTGTACCATTCATTATAGTATATGCCCACACATTTTCCAACTACAATAATGTAGTATTTCTTCTTTAGCATGAATGCCAGCAATGATGATGCAGAGAATAGTGCTGAGGCACTCCTGGCCAGATATGAATCTACATGGAGCAAGTTCATTAACATAGAGAGGTGTGACAATGTTGAGATAAGCTCATTAAACTCAGAAGACTGGTTGGTGAGGCTGTGTTCATCATAAGTGCACTGATTGATATCACACCCACAGAGACTTGCATCATCTTGAAGCTCAAGCTCTGAGGTGGGGTGGTCAAGATTCTCATGATGGCCATCAGCAGTTGAGAATGCCTCGATATCTAAGTGTTAAAGAACTTCTTTGACATTACAAATACAATCCACATCAATAAATACTGGAACAAGTTGACAAGGAAGCATCCTGGACTGTTAAGGTTTAGGCATGATGACCATGTCAATGGGATAGGGTGGGGCTTGAGCTTTCAATTGGGTCAGAGAACCTATTGATGTGTTAATATTGGAGAAGAGGATAATAAAAACATGTCCAACTTGCAATTTTGTCCACTAGACATATCTTGGGGGTTAGGGGTACAGAAGTGAATGTAGTAAAGTGTTACCACCGCTACTAGTGACCGTAGTGAGGTAGACTTTTGGAAGTACTTGAAGTAGAAGAGCTAAGGGCGATGCCCCTTAGTTGCGTTTGAGTAAGGGTACATGGCCTCTGTTCATTATACCAGAGGTTCCCCTTGTAAAGTAGAGAATCTGAGCAGGGGAGGGAAGAGTGTTTGTGGTTACTAGCCTCGTATTCTGATAGACAGGAGACTCAACTTAGAGCTTCCCAATCCAAGTTGAGGCCGTATAAATACATCCCTGACTGGACTAATGGAGACGTGAACCCGTAGACGGAGATACCAGTATAGGGTAAGTAACTAATTCAACTGTACTACCCAACTGTCCTAAGAATGCCCGACGGAACGATAACAAGCCAATGGATACAAGTACAACCCCGGACAATCTGTATCAATAGCTCAAACACCGAGAAGTCCAGAAGAGCAGCCCGCACTGCTATCAATCCTATGCATTTGGTTTCACAAGCCGACGATCAAGGGAATCACATGACACAAGACACCGAAACAAGAACAAACCCTAAAGCCCGAATCCTGAATGGAACTTACCCCTGTCCGTAAGGCGTACAAGCTAGCCTTACCCCAGAGAGCCGGTTACATAAAGGTTGAAAAACAAATAATTATGATCAGGCCATGGCTACATGCTCCAAAACGGTTGCAATGTTTGGCCATTTTTGACTGGGTGTGATGTAGCATTTAACAGAGTGGGAATTGCACTTAGAGTTGGCAGAGTAGAGTAAAATACTTAATCTTGGCTTTCAAATGGTGTTTTGATCATATGATTTGAATGAGCAGTTGTAGAGATATAACCATTTTAATCTAGGGTTATCATTGCAATGGTTTTGGAGCTGTTGTAAATATCCAACTATTTAAAGTATGCAATGTAGCACTTGATGGACGGAGAATCATGCTTAGTGTAAATAAGATTAAGTATAGTATTAGATCGTGGCTTCCTAGCAGTATATTAATCATATTATTTGACCCAATGGTTATAGAGATATGCCTAGTGTAATTTGGTGTATCCATTGCAACAGTTTTGTTACAGTTTCAGAGTATTTGCAATGTAGCACTTGACTGAGTGAGAATGGTGCTTAGTACAAATAGGGTCAAGTAAAGTATTTAATCCTGGCTTTCTAATGGTTTTTTAATTGTATGGATTGGATGAGGGGTTATAGAGGGTATCTGTTGTAATGATTCTTAGCCATTGTAAATATGCAATATTTAGAGTGTATCAGTACATTATTAAGTCCTACTTTGCTTTAAGCACTGCCCTAACCCTTTTAGACATGCCTTTTACTAATTTTTGATCCTTCTCAACTGCTAACTTCTCCCAGTTCAGCTTAATTCTTTCTATGACTTATAAATCTCATTAAAAGGGCTTTTATGCCCTATAAGGCCTTCTTTTAAGAAAACCTTAAAAGATTAAGTGCTTTACTTGGCCCCATTATGCTAAGCACCATTTTCAATACATTAAGCACTATATTATAAGCACTTTAAAGCTGTCAAAAAGGCTATTACAATGAATACCCTAAATTAAACTGGGCATATCTCTATAACCACTATCAGTTGCCTGTGCAAAGCACAGGCAGACAGGTAGGCAGTATGAGTACAGGAACAGCAAATTGTTTTTGTTTTTAAAGTAAAATATGTATGTTGTTGTACATTATAGTACAGTAGTAATACATTATATTAGTTCAGTAAAATTTCATTATATACAACATTTTGTGTTTTCTTCTGAGATGAATTATTAGGAAGGAGAACCTTAATGTGTCAGGAAGACATCGTGCATGATAAGGCAACATAGAGTTGGCCATGAGAAAATACCATGTAAGGAGAAAGCAAAAAGCTGCAAGGCATGGCAAGAGTCACATTGACATACAGAAGAGGGACACTTAGCACAGTGGAGGGTGAGAGAAGAGGAAGACAAAAGAGGGTTAGTGAGATCAAGCAAAGATAGAGTGCACACATTTTTGAGTCTGTATACATCACATAGGGAGACAATAAAGCAGTTGGGGATGTCAGGAGTAACATTGAGATACATATGGAAGAGATGGAGCAAGGTGGAGGGCGAGAGAAAAGGAAAGCAGGAGAGCAGATGTGAGCTAGTGTGAGATTGAGCAAAGATAAAGTGTATATAGTTTTGAGTTGCTATACACTGTGTAGGCAGTCATGGGGGACACAGAGGATGAGGATGAGTGAGAGAAGAGAAAGACGACTGTGGGTTAGTGAGATTGAACAAAGATAGAGTATGCACATTTTTGAGTTTGTATACATCATATAGGGAGACAATAAAGCAGTTAAGGATGTCAGGAGTAATGTTGAGGTACATATGGAGGAGACAGAGCAAGGTGAAGGGCAAGAGAAAAGGACAGCAGGAGAGAGGATGTGAGCTAGTGCAAGATTGAGCAAAGACAAAGTTTGTAAAGTTTTGAGTTGTTATACACCATATAGGCAGTTATGGGGGACACAGAGCACAGGGGAGAGTGAGAGAAGAGAAAGGTGACTGTGGGTTAGTAAGATTGAGCAAAGATAAAGTGCGCACAGTATGCACATTTTTGAATTTGCATACATCATGTCGGGAGACAATAAAGCAGTTGAGGATGTTAAGAGTAATGTTAAGGTATATATGGAGGAGACGGAGCAAGGTGGAGGGTGAGAGAAAGGAGAGCAGGAGAGCAGATGTGAGCTAGTGCGAGATTGAGCAAAGATAAAGTGCGTACAGTTTTAAGTTGCTATACACTGTATAGGCAGACAATAAAGCAGTTGGGGATGTTGGAAGTAACATTGAGGTAGTTATGGGAAACATGGAGTACAATGGAGGGTGAGAGAAGAGGAAGATCACTATGGTTAGTGAGATTGAGCAAAGATAAAGTGCACACAGTACACATATTTTTGATTTTGTATATATCACATAGGAGACAATAAAACAGTTGGGGATGTTGGCAGTAGCATTGACATAGTCATGGGGGAGACAGAGCATGGTGGAGGGCAAGAGAAAAAGAGAGGGAATGTAAGTTAGTGTGAGATTGAGCAAAGATAGAGTGCATACATTTTTACTTCCTACTATATATCATGTAGCTAGACAATAAAGCAGTTGGGGATATCAGAAGTGGCATCAAGGTACTTATATGGGAGATGGAACACAATGGAGAGCAAGAGAAGAGGAAGACAATTGTAGATTAGTGTGAGATCGAGAGAAGATAAAGTGCATACATTTTGACTTTGTACCTCCTATACAGTAGTTAGGGATGTTGGGAGTAGCATTGAGATAGTCATGGAGTAGATGAAGCATGATGGAGGGTAAGAGGAGAGAAAGACGACTTAGATTAGTATTGGGCAACAATAAGCCTGGGAAGGGATTTCCATATATATTATGTTATGCTTCTGCTGCCCCACTCTTTAGTAATACATTGTACTGTGGGGAGGACCAGAGGTTCTCCTTCTCCTCTACCATCACCTGCTCGTACCAAGCACTGTCATCCTAAGAGGTTATGGGCCCTGCAGCCTAAAAGCCTCAGGAAATAATATCTACTATAATATAAAGCTGTTGATTGGAAATTCACCCCAAGATGGCGCACATAAAGACCGCATCCCATTGGCCAACACATTCTCAAATTGAGACACCCCCTCCTTGACTCGCTGAGATGTCTCATCAGATCAGAGATGGCCCAGATAAAGACCGCATCCCATTGTCCAACACATTCCCAAATCGAGACACCCCCTCCTTGACTCGCTGAGATGCCCCTGATGAGACACCCTCAACATCACATCACCATCATGTCCTCCTCGATAAGCCTCCCCACTATGACAGGACATAGTTCCACAAGCAATGCTACAGCTGGGCCATCTTTGTTTCCGGGGTGCTTCTCATGGCCTATCAATTCTGCTGTGCAGAAGCGTCGCTCCTCAGGACCCCAACCACTCGCTAAGGTTTGTTGTCACGTTCTCCCATCCTGTCATTCATCTTCTTTTATCTTTGACATTTTGGTTCTCACTCAGCGTAAATGTCGAGAGCAAGAGCAGACTGTTGTTTCTCCACAGTTACACCCACCACCTGCTCTGTCAAATAGGGTCATCGCTCAGCAAAAACGTCGTGAGCACGAACGAAATGCTCTCATAAGAAAACGGTGTCTTCGTGATCAACATCACTCCAATGACTCCACCGCTGCTGATCAAATGGATGTTCTCCATCCTGATCGCCCTCTCAGTGAAGACGCCACCGCTCCTCATCAAATGGTTGTTGTCCAACCCAATCAATTTCCTTCTCCGCACTCACACCCACCACCTGCTCTGTCAAATAGGGTCATCGCTCAGCGAAAACGTCGTGAGCGCGAACGAAGTGCTCTCATAAGAAAAATTATCTCAGTGGGATCATTTGCCGACCAAAATCAACCTCACTGCGAAGACACCACCGTTCAACGCGATCAACATCACTCCGATGACTCCACCGCTGCTGATCAAATGGACGTTCTCCATCCCGTTCGCTGTCTCAGTGAAGAGGCCACCACTGCTCATCAAACGGTCGTTGTCCAACCCAATCAAAACGTCGACATCTCTCATCCCCTCGCACGCCAACGTTACATAGAACCGCTTAATGCTGTATCATTTGGAACCATGACATTCATATGCACATACTGTTCAGCATTTCATTGGGCTGATGAACATGTCAAGGGTTCGTCGTTATCCAGTCCTCACTTCCCCCATTGTTGTCACCATGGTAAAGTTTCTTTACCATCACTTCCTGATCCACCCAATCTCCTCTGCTCGCTTTTCACCGAACAGACGTTGGACGCAAGACACTTCAGGGAACACATTCGACAATATAACAGTGCGCTCGCTTTCACGTCATTTACCGCGAAAGAAGATAATGTAAACGCTGGTGGGGGTGGTCCCTGGGTATGGAAAATGGGTTACACTATTTATCACCGTGCTGGCTCTATCCTTCCATAGGCATGAAACGACCCTAAATATGCTCAACTCTTTTTTTACGATCCTGAGGAGGCCCTTTGTTATCGGATGAAACGTAACGACCGTTTGAACCATGACACCATGAACAATCTACAGAACATGTTACTGGACGTTAATCAGTATACACATGTTTTCCTCCACGCTTTTGAGATTTTACAAAGCACCCCTTCCAGAGACCTCGCCATTCACATCATCACGGACCCTTCGACAGACCTTCGTCGATACAACCAACCAACCGTTGATGAAATTGCCATTATTCTTCCCAACGAACATGGCCATGCTCATGACCCTCGCGACATCGTTTTACAATCCTATGATGGACCTCTCAAATTCATCCACGATCATCACTACGTGTATGCCCCTCTCCACTACGTTCTGCTCTTCCCATTCGGCACTGCTGGCTGGACGTACGCTCTCCCTCAGAATAACACTACACCCAACTCCACTACAAACAACACCATTGCAAACAATCAGGTATCGGTTACAGTGAACGATAAGAGTGTTTCACAGGTTCAATTCTACTCTTATCGATTACACACACAACAGAACGAGTTTCCCATCGTTCACTGTGGTGGGCGTCTTTTCCAACAATACGTCTGCGACGTATGGGTTTCTACAGATCAGAATCGTCTTCGATGGATGGAAACTCACCAGCCTCAACTCCGTGCCGCGCTTTACAGTGGACTGGAAGATGCCGTAGGACATGGAGAAAGAGATGTTGATCTACACAACGTCGGCCACCGTGTCGTCCTCCCATCCTCATATGTTGGTGGCCCTCGATACATGAACCAATGGTTTCAAGACACCATTGCTCTCGCACGCTACTATCATGGCTTCGATCTGTTTATCACTTTTACCTGCAACGCTCACTGGCCGGAAATACAAAACAGTCTACTTCACAGACAGTGTGCTGCCGACCATCCTGACCTCACTGTCCATGTCTTTAACATGTTCAAGACCTTATTAATCGACGAACTGATCAAGACGCCGATTTTTGGTTCCACACAGGCGCACGTCCACACCATTGAATTTCAAAAGCGAGGCCTTCCTCATATGCATCTTCTCCTCTCTCTCATGCCTCACTTTCGTCCATCCACACCTCAAGACGTTGACTCCATCATTAGAGTGACATGGCCTGATCCGATCAAAGAACCTCGGCTTTTCAGTATCGTGAAGCGTTGTATGGTGCACGGCCCATGCAGAAGCTGGAAGCCAGACGCACGTTGCATGAAGGATGGCAAGTGCTCCAAAGGTTTCCCTAAACAGTTCCAGGCAGAAACTGTGATGACTCGAAATGGTTATCCTGTTTACGCTCGACCAAACGATGGATGGGTGTATGAAGTGCGCAATTTCTTCGCTGACAACCAATGGATCGTTCCTTACAATCCGTACCTCCTTTCACGGTAATTCACGCTTATCTCCCCTTCCCACTTGACAGACGGTTGACAAACTATCTTCACAGTTACGACGCTCACATCAATGTTGAATGTGTCATGTCACTCGCCGCTGCAAAATACATCACAAAATACACACATAAGGGTCCTGACCGTGCTACAGTTGAGTTACAACAGCGCAATGAGATTTCCCTGTTCAGAGACAGTCGCTACATTGCCACTTCTGAAGCAACTTGGCGTCTTTTCGAGTTCCCCATTCATCACCAACTCCCTCCTGTCATGAGTCTCCAGGTCCATCTTCCTGGACACCACATGGTCGTGTTCAATGCTGGCAATTCTGCACAAACGGTTGCTGCACGCGCACAAGAAGAGAAGACGATGCTGACTGGTTTCTTCGAACTAAACAGAAGGGATCCGTCTGCTCGCGATTACACCTACCAAGAACTGCCCCTTCACTTCGTTTGGGAACGTGATAAGAAGCAGTGGAGACCTCGAGATCGCGGA
Source organism: Russula griseocarnosa (assembly GCA_022884055.1). Lineage (NCBI taxonomy): Eukaryota > Fungi > Basidiomycota > Agaricomycetes > Russulales > Russulaceae > Russula > Russula griseocarnosa. The sequence continues at coordinate 155,855 of JAGKRU010000053.1, forward strand.
GGGTCCATAGGTCATCTCTATTTTGTTTCTCCTACCGCAGGTGAATGATTCTACCTTTGAACCCTTCTTACAACAATCAAACGACCGACCAGCTGGCAAGACACTCGCACCGTCGACGGCGTCACCCACCCCACCTTCCATGCAACCTGTCTTGCACGAGGACTACTTGAGAACGACGACAAATGGCGCCAATGTCTTGAAGATGCCTCTTTGTCACACCTGGGAGAGAGTCTTCGTCGACTTTTCTGCCTTATTTTACTACATTGCTCGCCATCACAGCCAGACGTCCTCTGGAATCTCTTTCGCGCTCCTCTCTCCGATGATCTTTCCCTTTGACTGCGGCGCTCTAGATCATCTCACTGTGACATCCCACAGGACGAAGTTTTCGACTACGCCCTCTTCCTTATTGATGAAGAACTCCATGCCCAGGGCTCATCTCTGTCCTCATTTCCTTCCATGCCACGTGTTCAATGTGACTGGGATGTCCATGACCGCAATCCATACATTGACGAGCAAACCGCATACAACATGCAGGAGGAAGACCATCTATCGCAGGAGAGTATACCCATGCTGAACGATGGTCAACGGTATGCATATGATGAGATATGTGACTCCACATCTGCCCGTCGTGGCTACACTTTCTTCCTTCATGGGCCTGGTGGTACAGGGAAGACGTTTGTATACAACGCTCTTTGTCATGGGATCCGCGCACACCATTGGATTGTTCTCTGTGTGGCATCATCAGGCATTGCGTCGCTTCTTCTTCCTGGAGGGCATACTGCCCATTCTACTTTCTCCATCCCTGTTGAGGGTCTCTGCGAACAGTCATCCTGTCCAATTGACAAGCACTCCAAACAGGCAGAGATGATGCACCAAGTCCGACTCATCATATGGGATGAGGCTGTTGCTCAACACAAGTCTGTATTGAGTATCAAGCGTTACGTTTTCATCGCTAACTGTTCTCATTTCATGCAGACATGCAATTGAAGCTGTCGACCATATGCTTCAAGACGTTTGCTCCACCTCCCGTCCATTTGGTGGGATTACTGTCGTCTTTGGAGGAGACTTCCAGCAAACGTTACCTGTCGTCGTTAAAGGATCTCGAGAAGATGTTGTTGATGCTACAATTCAATGCTCCGCTCTGTGGAGCACTGTCCGTGTCCTTCTTCTTGAAGAGAACATGCGGCTGACCACACACAGCGAGAACCGCCTTTTTGCTCAATGGTTGCTTGACATTGGACACGGTCGAGCGGGTGCTCCTGGTGCTTCATCGTCAACCCTTAACGTCCCGACCAACATGCGTTGTCTGTCCAAACAGCAACTAATCTCTAATGTGTATGGGTCCATCTTCCACCGTTCATCCCCTCCTCCTCCACATTTCTTCCAGCACCGTGCTGTTCTCGCAGCAAGAAACAACGATGTCCGCTCCCTCAATTCCTCAATTTTGAGGCTTTTCCCCAGCCCTGAACATGTGTATAGCAGTGCTGACTCTTGCACCCTTGAATCCTCTCTGGAGCAGGACCACAACCTTCCTCTCGAGTTCCTCCACACTCTCAACGCTTCTGGATTGCCTGTCGCGCACCTCCATCTCAAAATAGGCTGCTCCATTATCATTCTGTGAAACTTAGATACCAAACGTGGTCTCTGTAACGGAACGCGTGCAACTGTCATCTCTATGACACCATGCCTCCTGAAAATCGAACTTATCACTGGCGATCACGCTGGTGAACGTGCACTCATTCCGTGAATCACTCTCTCACCATCTGCTACTGGTCTTGACTTTGCCATTAAATTGAACCGTCAACAATTTCCCGTCCAACTTGCGTTCGCAATGACCATTAATAAAGCGCAGGGTCAAACTCTGTCCCATATCAGTCTCGACCTTCGAAACCCTGTTTTTGCTCATGGCCAACTGTACGTTGCCTTCTCCCGTGCGACATCTTCTGACCATGTCTCTGTGCTCCTCTCCAACCAATCACATGTTGGTTCCACTCGGAACGTCGTTTATAAGGAGGTCCTCCTTGACCAACCATACAGGAATACCACTCCTGTGCGTGGATGCAACGTCATCGATCTTTGTTTTCGCTATCCTGCTAACCCTGTTTCAGATGACACCACACTCCTAACAAAACAATTGTTACGTACCCTCATCCTCTTCATATCCTTCTTTCTCCTCCCCTCCGCTCTCAATGTTGTCCGTCACTCTGAGAAATTGTATGTCCCTCTTCGCTGTTCAATACAGATCATAACGTCATTGAATAGACATTTGTATTATCATGACCACACGGCTTGCATCTCCTGCGACCACATCGTCACATTCACTACTACACCTCCTTGCGCTATTCGACCTACAGTACTCCCTCCAGGGAGCAGAAAAACATTCCTCTTCAACGCGATTTCCCTCTGGCTTTCGACAGAGGGAATGATCATGCGCTGCGTCCCCTTGACCAGGAGGGTGGCGCTCCTCCTTCACCAGGGACACACTGCACATTCCTCCTTTGACACACGACCATGTCTTGCGTGCATGCACATACGACCAGCTCTTTACCTGCTCTCCCTCATCCACCTCCTCCCTGCAGGCAGTGGCTGTTCCTTCATGTTAAACAACATTTCACGCTGTCTTTGTGCACATGGGATTTTCCTGCCTCTCCTCCCTCTCATAGGCATGGCTGCACCCATCATACACCTTCCTGGCACGGCACACACCTCTCTCAAAGTTCTTGACGTCTTTTCGACATTCTCGAAGGGGACCGCGATTCTCTCTCATCCTCTTTAACTCACCAAAGACCAACAGCTTACGTCTCTAAGTGGCCTCTTTTCCTGCTGTTTCATGATACTGTACACTACCTTCACTCCATATGTTATCTATCTCCGTTTCGCATAATTTACACGTCATTTAAAATGCTTTCTGTCTGTCACTAACCACTCTCTTTCTCACCATCTCCCCTCAAACTTCTCTCCCCCCATGGACGACATCGAAAACAAAGTGATCAGATCTGTCTCACCAATCAATCTGTCTCACCAATCGATATGTCTCACCAATCGATATGTCTCACCAATCGATATGTCTCACCAATCGATCTGTCTCACCAATCCATCAATTTCTCTCCCCTGTCTCATTACCTACGTCACTTTCGATCAGTCCAACCAAAACGCCGATCGCTCTCCATGCAGTACATCCATGCAGTACGGGATACAGTAATTCATCCTTCACGTACAACTCTTTCATTCTCTCCATCCAACATGGGTGTGGACTCTCCACCTGCACCTCCTATACGGCGCTCCACCCGTCATCAACAACATGGGACTTGCGCACCCATGAAGCGAAAACATTCCCCCATCTCAAACACTGACCCCATCCAAAACGACGCACCACCGTTGAAGCGGATAACCATTCATCCACTAAAACATGTTGTAAGCAAACAAACATCGGATGATGTTTCTCTCGATGCCAGCATGCAACACGTTCCGTATGATGATGAGGAAGAGAAGTTGTGGAGTCAGTTGGACAAGTTTGATTGGGACGTCATCATACCCTTGATTCCAACAGATGAAGAAATGGAAAACGCATGAGCTCACCGAAGTCTATGCTCCGAGTCATATGCATGTTTCCTCACTACTATCATTCAGTCGCACCGTACAGAACAAAAAAAGTGCTATGCATACCCAAGATGAAAAGGGGAAGGGTCGTGCATGATATAGTCGTCCTTGCTCCGTGTACTTACAGCTCTCCATACATAACAAAATCTACGCTCCCCTGTACTTCTGCAATAATTGAACGGCATAGATTTAAAATTACTTTCAAGCTATCTACACTACTCTCTCATAACTCCTGTGACTGAACACTACCACACTCTGCATCCAACGTCAACTCTATCGCATCCAGACAGTCGACTTGCCTCTTGCACGACTGATGTCGACCATGAATACCACACCACATGCACACCCCGATAGTCCTGCTGATGACGCATTGCATTCACCATCGCCAACTTCTACGCTCGCATCACCAACCCCCCCTTCTCCATCCTCTTCGTCTGCACAAACGAATAACGCCACTCGCACGACCACTCCTCACACTCTTCACCAATGCATAGACACAAAACCCGGCCCTTCAAAAGGACGGAAAAGAAAAGAAAAATCAACCACACATACGGACTCTCTCACACTTCAAGAACCACTTTCTACACCCATTAAAAGGCAGCGAAGACACAGTCAACAAAAACAGAAAGAAGAAAAACCGCATGAGCATGTCGGAGAGCGTCAACACAAACAGGAAGAAGATGAACACGAGGACAATATTGGAGAACGTGAAGAGAATGACGAAGGAGAAGAATGGGATGAGAAGATCCACGACGATGAACATGATGACCCATGGAAACAGCTTGAAATGTCTGCTTGGGAATGGAATGAACATTGCCTTCAGCTCTCGCCAGACTCTTTGTATGAGTAAACTGTATTAGTCTACTCTATGTTGTTGCCCCGTTTATGTTCTCATGTAACTTCACAGCGCACCACAAATACGGGTGAACACACACACGGAAGATCTCTGTGCATGATCCAATATTAACATTTCACACTGTCCTGCAGACAAGGCACTCCCGGGGCAGGCATAGGAGCGTGTCAAAAAATCTGATGAACCACAGTTGTCGAAGAACTGCACAAACCCACCTACATAAACTAATGGTTGTAATACATTACAAAAATTTCACTTTCTACCACAAATGACCATTAATATACTTATGAACTTTCGGGATCGAACGTTAGCTCAATTTCTTCATTGACCAATTCCATGTCTGGTGACCATAGAACGTCAGTAACCTTTTACAACACAACGAAGCTACAACGTTACCCAGCTCCGGTCCTATGTTCATGCATGACAGCAACAACACCGTTGAACCGTCTATGACGGATGCTACGATTTCAACAAATCGTTCTGAAATTCGACGGTAATCTGTCAGTTCTTTCAACAGCACTTTTACTATCCCTCCATCCACTGCCTCCACATCAAGCGACATGTAATCGGACGAAAACTACTGAAGTCTGATTAGCAATGATCAAGATGATCACCACCACCATTGCACGCACTTTCTCAACTTTTCCTATCAACCTCACAGGCTGATGAGCCCCAACAAAGGCACGCAGACGTGCGGCGTTCACACGAGGAGGTGGGAATGAATTTATGTGTGATGAGGGCATCATAACTTATGAGGAAGAGAGACGAATGAAAGTACACATTCAACATCTTATACTTATGAAGAACACAACTGTTCCTGCATCCACTACCCCTATATATGCCACAGTCTGCACAAGGTCTGCACATTCTAGACAGACCTAGGCGCTGAGCGTCTGGCCTCAGATCCCTCTTGGGAGCTTGATAGTCGGGGCTTGCTCTTACGGCCAGGTCGGTAGCGCTCTCTCCCACGTCTGAGGGGCTTCGTACTCCAGCCTTCTTTTTTGCGGACTCGGGGCTCGCTCGGCTAGCTGCGCTCTCGGGGCTTGCTCGGCTTCGGGGGCTTGCTCAGCTTCGGGGGCTGGTCTTCTCAGCCTCAAAGGAGGGGGCTCACTATGTGCTCGGCTTCGTACTCGCCAGGGGCTTCTTGGCCTCGGAGGGGGCCTCTCTAGGGGGCTTGCTTGCATCTTGGGGGGCTTGGCTCTCCGATCGGTTCTTGCATGCCTGTCAGGGGCTTGCATGCTGGGCCTTCCTTGGCGTCTGACTGTTGGCTTGGGGCCTTCTCGGCCTCGGACTGGGTGCTCACTCGGCTAGCTGGGCCCGGGTGCAGCACGGGCCACCGCTAGTATATTTATAAACGACTATCCCAATTCAACACAGTTCCATTCAGTCAAAGTCTTCAAAAACTACACCACATCATAGCCCCTATCCAATATGTCATCTGCCAGTACATCAACAATCCCTTTCCAGCAGGCACAGATAGGTGAACAACCTAGTGATGCTGGGATGCCAAGTGTCATATGCATTCATCTGAAAGATTGGTCAGGTGAACATAAAACCTATAACCTTCTTGAAGATGAAAATTGGCAATTATAGAAAGACGACATATGGCTTACTTTTACAGTCTGCAGAATAAAGGGATATGTATGTGGCGATCTTAAGTGTCCGGATAAAGTCACTGATCCTATCAGCACGGACAATTGGGAATACAATGAAGGGATAAGTGGCTGTGTGGCCACAGTGACAGTGATGATGGTATCAAAGTCGTCTGATACATGTTTGAGAGCCAGTGATGTCTTGAACATAGGGGACAGAATGGGGGATCCAATCGTACATAGCCTTTCCTGATTTGATGGCATTTGCCCAAACAAGAAGTCATGGGCGATTGAGCTTAAAATGGAGTTTGGATGCCTGATGATAAAAGCAAGGAAGAGTGGGGTGCAATTGACAAAGTCCTGGAGGATACTTGTCGCTGAGCATCGAAACAATCTCCGCAATCGCATCATCCAGCTTTGCCTGTGAGATATTGAGCATAGAATAAGAACTAAAATGATATAACCATACACCTTCTTCGAAGTCCTATTATCTTTAACATCCGATTCTGACTAATCCACATCATCCCATATAGTTCCTGCTGTAAATCTTCCCCTTTTTCCTAACTAGTGCACACATGCAGACAATGATATAGGGATTAGATTTCATCTTCACCTTTTTGACCATCAATGCAAAATCAGCTTTATCCTGAAGAGAGAGCCATGGACCACTTGTGGGCTTGAGCCAATGCCACTTGAAGCTAGAGATAACAAGGTCAGTGTGTTCCACTGAGAGCTTTTCGGTGACAATGTTCAAGAAAGTGTCCCATTCAGTTTTTATTGATATGTTGTATGGCCCTTTGTTTTCCAATTCAGGTTTTACATTCTTTGTTTTTCAGTTTGAGGTGTGTATTCACTTCAAAGGATAAAGGAGGGTAAGAAGAAGCTCAAATGTAAGGTCAGGCTCAGGGTCTAGGAATGTTGGTGTGGGCACAACAGTAATAGCATCTAAAGGGCCAGGAAGGTTGGCAGGTTCTATGACCTGGTCATCAGTTATTGACCAGAGCAAAGCATGAAGCGATGAAAAAGAGCAAAAGGTATATGAAGTTTGCCAGACTCACTCGGAAATTTTTTATTTGCTAACCTTTTTTTTTTTTAAAAAAAATGACACTGCCAAGGTTATTGGAACACACTGTAAGGTGCAGATGCCATGCATTCTTGGCAGCCAGCTACTGATGTGAGAATATGGCTATTTTGATTAGAGAGAAGAGACATACCATTTTGGCCTGAAATGTGTATTTATAGTGGCAGCAATGCATTGGGAGAAGTATAAAACTTGCTTCCAAAAACCCTTTTGTCATTCTCTGAGATGGTGCTTATGTCTGGATTTGTCTCAGACACATTGATTGTCTCAGCAAGACTCAATAATAGCAGGTGCATGCAAATAGGGAGGTTTGGATTTCTTCTATAGGCATTGAAATAAAAGTTCATTAAATACACCTGGATAAATCTGAGAATGGCTCATAGAAGTAGGTTATAAAAAGAAAGTGGACCAAGCAACTTTTAAATAAATTCCCCCAATCTTCTTCACTTCTTGGATTTGTGCGGTACATTTCCAAATCCTTTTTAATTATAGATGCATGGTGATGGAGAAAATGTTCTTCCTCGGTCAAATCCTGAGATCCCTCAGAGTTGAACATCGACATAGTTAGTGAATATCAGCAGATTCAGATTACAGCCTGTGCTATATTGGCAGCTCCTGATATATAAGCAATGCAGGTTCTAATTTGTCAGCAGCTGCAGCAGCTTTCTGATCTTTGTACCTATGATGTCATGTAAAAGGGTGTAGATATTAGATCAGCTGACACATTTAATCAGCCAACATGCTGCTGTCTACCATGCAAGAATATCTAGAAAGAAAAAGCTACTCTGAGACAGGTAATGATGCATTCAAAGAGATGGTATGCATATAGAATTCAACTCCATTCCTATTACCTTGATTAGATACCCATAGATATATTCTGCCTTCAGGAGAGGGGTTGAGCTCCTCAGTGAACCAGAATCAGACCCTGTCCAAAGGCAGCAATCTGCATCTGAGCATCTAGAAGGTGTCAGTGGGATCTCAAAAAATATGACCAAACTGAAACCTAACATTGACAAAATTATGGACAAGGTGATTATGATCTATATTTGACTGGTCTCAGCTAATGTAAATGCAGGATCTTCCAACAGAAATTGATCAGAAGTGGCTTGATGCAGCCAAAACACATACTCAGCAGGTGCAAAGGAAATTGTCAAAAGATGGCAAGTATTTGAAGGGACTTTTATCCAGAATAGAAGAGGTAGCTTCAGTGAAATACCAAGAGGACTTCACAGATAGGGTCAGATAAAATGTAGTTTATTTTGAATGCTACTAATCAACTTCTCATGAACTGTCTAAATTATCCCATTAGACTGATTTGTTCTCATCTAAGCATTGAGATTCATGCTCCAGGAACAATTTGCGTAGCTTAATGTGTTCTTTAATATCTTTATGCTGCTGCACCACTTCTCTAAAATTCTTTATTGTGCTGGCACAAAGCTCTGCTTCAGCAAGCCTTTACAGCTCTGGTTAATTAGAGGGTGCTGTATATAAAATAAGACACTTACCACCTCTAGAACATGCAGCAACCCTGCCATCATTTCCTCACCAACATCAAACGGTTCACTTAGCTTCTTAGCTTCTGCAAATTTCTATCATTTTGTAAAATTATATTTTAAATTAACTGATATCTTGCATCTGGCCTGTGGCAGCTCAAGCAGGCTTTCATTGAATGCTGCATATGTTCTTGGGTTTTTGATGTCCAAGAAACTGCAAAAAGCAATCTTGACAGGCTTAGGCAAATGAGGCGAGCCACCGTTTGATTTGAGAAGGCCAATGATTCAAGCTGTGAAAAGCTAAGTAGATCGCCAATCAACTAGGTTTTGTATGCATTTTATTGCTAAGAAAGCCTACCACTTCATTGTATAAGCTAATGATATAATTCTTATCTTTATTGGCAGGTTGGACAAGAATGGAGGCAATTCTTTGGCCAATGCAAGCAAGTGCTTCATTTAGTATAGAGGCACCTGTATCGGATGACATGATATATGTTGGCTCTTGAATGGGGAATGAATATCCAATAGAACAGCAATGCTTAAGTAAAATTTCATTTGGAAGCTGCCATAGAGTAATGCCAATAATCCAAGCATGGTCATGCTATGCCAGTGGCCCCCGTACTTCCATTGGCACCACCAGTACAATTCTACTTGTGTCAATAAAATTTAAAATAGCAAACTTATGGCTGTATCTGTGTGGGCAGGAAAACTTCATGCAGACAGCATGAGGCAATGCTATTGGCAGCAGCCTACTCCAAATGCTAGGGGCCCATTCTTGTGGATTAGCAGCACCTCCTAGAATATCAGTGGGTGCCAAGTGACATCATTGGCATCAGCCTGCTGAAGAAACAATAGGCTTATTCTTGTACACTGGCAGCACCTCCCAGAACACCAATGGGCCTAAACAAAGCCATCAACACCAGCCTGTTACAAATGCTATAGACCCATTCTTGTGCATTGGCAGCACTTCCTATAATATTAATGGGCCCAAGCGGCATCATTGGCATCAGCCTGCTGTAGATGCAATGGGCCCAAGAAATGCCATTGGCATCAGCCTACTGCAGATGCAATGGGCCCATTCTCATGCATTGGCAGCACCTCTCAGAACATCAATGGGCCCAAGTGAGGCCATCGACAGCAGCCTGCTGCAAATGCTATAGGCCCACTCTTGCACATCAGCAGCACTTCCTAGAATATTAATGGGCCCAAGCAATGCCATTGGCAGCAGCCTTTTGCAAATGCAATGGGCCTATTCTTATAGATTAGCAGCACCTCTCAGAGCACCAATGGGCTCAAGAAAAGCCATTGGCAGGAACCTGCTGCAAATGCTATGGGCCCATTCTTGTGCATTGGCAGCATGTCTTAGAATATTAATGGGCCCAAGCAGCATCATTGGCAACAGCCTGCTGCAGGTACAATGGGCCCATTCTTGCATATTGGCAGCAGCCTGCTGCAGACACAATGGGCCCATTCTTGTGCATTGGCAGCACCTCCTATAATATTAATGGGCCCAAGTGGCATTATTAGCATCGGCCTACTGCAGATGCAATGGGCCCATTCTTATGCATTAGCAGTGCCTCCTAAAGCACCAATGGGCCCAAGCAAAGCCATTGACCACAGCCTACTAAAAATGCTATGGGGCCATTCTTGTACATTGGCAGCACCTCCCATAATATTAATGGGCCAAACGGCATCATCAGCATCTGCCTAATGCAGATGTAGTGGGCCCATTCTTGTGCATCAGCAGCAGCCTACTGCAGACACAATTGGCCCATTCTTGTGCATTAGCATCTCATAGAACACCAATGGGCCCATTCTTGCACATCAGCAGCACCTCCCAGAATATTAATGGGCCCAAGAGACATCATCAACATTAGCCTGATACAGATGTAATAGGCCCATTGTTGTTCATTGGCAGCATCTATAAGAAAAGGTGTTGGCCCAAGTGAAGCTATTGGCAGCTGCAGGTGCACTGGGCCTATATGATAGCATCAACAATGCCTGCCCAAAAGTTATTGAGTCCACATGATACCATCAGCAGCATCTCATTGACCTATGACAGTGGGCCCACTTGTAATAATTGCCTGCTTTGACAGTGGGCCCACTCATAATAATTGCCCACATCTACTTGATGGGCCCATGTGGGCTTTCCCTTACTCATTAGTCAAATTGCATATGGGTTCTATCGAGTGCTATGACAAACATCTAGTACATATCAAAGGATTTACCTTCTACTTCTGATGAAATCACACACATGCAATATACCTCATATTGACAAGCCATAGGCAGTCTAATATATGCTGCTGTTGCCACTCATTCTGATATAGCTTTTACCATTACCATTCTTTCATGCTTTCTGAATAATTCAGGTGATGTGCATTGGAAAGCAGTGAAGCATATTTTCCACTACCTGAAACTCACCAGAGACTTCTCATTAACTTATGGAGGAGAATAACATAATCTTAAAGGCTATATGGATGCAGATGGTAACACCCAAGAGGATTAATATGCCATTTCAGGGTATACTTTCCTTATCAGTGAAGGAACCATTTTGTGGGGTGCTAAGAAGCAAGAGCTGGTAACTCTATCTATAATCAAAGGAGAGTATGTTACAGTTACATACACAGTAAAGAAGGCCTTATGGCTTTACTAAGTATTCAGTGATATTCTACCTTATTTACTACACCCTTCTATGACTCTACACTGTGATAATCAGTCCATAATCAAGCTGGCAATGTGTTGAGCTCTGCCATGGCTCCATGCACTCTAAGCCCCAAGCTCCTAGGTGTACATGCCTCCAAGCCTGAGCCTCCTATGTATCATGCACTACAGCCCCTAAGGTAGCTCCTAGTATAGTCAGACACTGGTCCCTCCTGATTACATACAGATATTGATACAGTATATATATTGTACCTACATTGTAGAGGTATCAATATCAGTCCTTCACACTATTATCTTATTGCTATCCTAGAGCGCTCACAGAGTGCTTGGTCTCTATTTCATCCTTGCAGTGCTACACAATGATAGATAATTATCACTGTTCTACTGAAGATATGATGGCCAACATGCTAACAAAAGCCCTACTTAAATGGATGGTAATGGCTTTCTCTAATGCCCTTGGCCTACATTGCACTTGCAGGGATATGTTGGATTAAAGGCCCTTTAGGGCATGGCCTCTTAACTCATATGTATTTATATTCTTCTTTCCTTTGTCTCAAGGATAGATTGACTTGAAGGAATAGGCAGAAAGTGATAAATAGATTTTAAAAGATAGGCAGAGTTATGGGTTGTCTAAATTTCATGTCTTCTGCAATGGATACAAGAATGAGTCTAATTTATCTTTACTCTATTGGCTTTTCTTGGTGAGATTATAGGGTGCATGAAAGTGTGAAAGAAAAAGATTACATTCAGGGGCTATAAGTGAAGCCCCTAAGACTACAAGTACAATACATAGAATACAAATGATTACAAAGATAGGAGAGATACTACACTAATCAGATGTCATAGCATACTAATCATAATTACATATACACATGTTCTTTAGACCACATGCTTGATACAGATAGAATGAACTTGTGATGCTTCTCTGAAAGTATCACACTCTTATTTAACCAGGTCTAAAATCAACTAAAAATGATCATAGATATCCTTCTATTACATTTTAATATACTGTATATATTAATACCTATCTAACATATAGACCAGTCTTTGCTCCTCTTACAGTATGTCCATTCTGTAGAGTACCTAAAAATGTAAAAGTGGGTCAGCATCATTTTGCAAAGGAAATAACCCTAACAAATTAATTCAGCTGATTCTCCAAGGAGCCTCACACTTCATTAGGAAAAACCATTTCAACTGTAGAATAGCGCGTGTTATGTAACATTTTATGCTTCTGTACTCTATATAGAAAATAAAGTGTTTACTTAAGAATATGTAATAACCATGCGCTTACTTGAATCTACATAAATTGGCATTTTATGTAATTTAGCTCAATCTACAGCAAATCATGCAAAGCTATGGAGTTCTATATAACTATGTAGTGGTGGACCATGCTATACAGGCACAGCTACATGGTGCTATGCTCTTTTTCTGATCCTCTCGCACCTTTCACGGAGCGTTGCACGGACTGCAATGATCGCACGAGCACAACTTGGATATTCCCTAGGTGGTGATTGAAGGATGTAAGGAGCAAAAATTTGGTTTATTTACATCAGACTGGATGGTCATCAACTGGGCAGAGAGTGATGATATAAATGTACTGGTTATTTCATACAGAGCCGAGCAGTACCCTCTACCCACTCCATAATCCTCTTGTTGTCGAAACTCCCATAACGCTTTCCAAGCTGTGTGAGCATATTGCCAGTCAGTGAATGTGTCATGTCCCATTTACGAGTTCCAGACTGTGTTTCACGATTGGTCTGGCAAGTTGGTTCGGACTTTCCCTGGGCTTTCGACATTAAACATGTGGTGACACCGCTGCTTTTCGGTGAATTTGGTTCGATTTCATCATCACCCAGATCCTGCTTCCTCTTTCCTCTTTTAACCTCTCTCCACTCCTCTGCATCACCCTTGGCACCCTTGATGAGACCCCAAATCTCACTCAGAAGATTCAGGCATTCCCTTACTTCAAGTTCTTCAACTTGAACTTGAGGGTCTTCAACTTGATCTTGAAGTTGGGTATTGCCCTCCATCCGAACGTACCTTGATGCGATGTCATTCACATTTTCAATATTGAACTTTGGGCCGCCATTAATCATGGTAAGAGGAGGCAAGACATAGCATTCAATAGCGGAAAATGTGGAAAAAGGATGGGAGAACTGGTCCCAGGGTACCAAGGAATTCGATCCCTGGTGAAGTATGGGTTCGAAATCCAGCAGAAGTGGCATAAGCCTATATGAGATCTTGTGATTCAATGTCCACTGATGTGACAAGATTAGAACTACTATCAGTAAAGATAAAGTTGATTAACTTACCTTTGATGTGAAATCCTTGATCTCTGAGTCGGAGCTCTGTCGTGCAGCAAGAACTGATTGAATGAAGCTTTTGACTTCTTGCAACACTGGTAGTTCAGGCAAGAGCAGCCATTTGAATTGATCAAAAGCAAGATGCGTGCTTGAGTCAACTTGAGGGAGATTTAGTAAGCAAGCAAATGTATTAAGTGCGACAAGACAAACGTTTGATCAAGTTATGCCTACTGTGAACATGAAGGATAAATATTCGAGTCCGAGGCAGTACTTGTAAAGGGTAAGCTGAAGGGGTGTCAAGGTCCCCATGTGAGATACCACAGGACTACTGTACCTCTTCTGGTGTACTGCTTCATCGCACAATGTAAGCGCAAATAACACTTTGTTTCTTCATTGTCACCACGCAATTTGATGACTTGTAAAGCCTGTGAAGTGCATCTTTTGTTTTGTCAGATATGTCTTTGGATGACTGCTGGGAGGGTGTCGTATAATCCAAACCACCAGTGGCACCTAGTAATGGCTCGGAGAGTGCTGGTGGTATACTCAGATTCTGGGGTGGGTCCGAGGTCTTGGAAGGGGAAGGGACGTATTCATCGTGACTGGATGAGAAGTCGGATTGCTGATCGCATGACGTCTCGTCGTTGGTAGGGTTATTGTAGCTCGATTCTTCCACCCTCTCACTTGCACACTGCGAGTGGCAGGATGGAGTTGGAGACAAAGGCATCAAGCCATTTCCGATTACATCTGCCTGAGACCTGACCTCATGCCAAGGACGCTCCCTATCACCGGCTCTCTGGGGTAAGGCTAGCTTGTACACCTTCCGGACAGGGGTAAGTTCCATTCAGGATCCAGGCTTTAGGGTTTGCTCTCATTTTGGTGTCTTGTGTCGTGTGATTCCCTTGATCGTTGGGTTGTGAGACTAAATGCATAGGATTGATAGCAGTGTGGGCTGCTCTTCTGGATTTCTCGGTGTTTGAGCTATCGATACGGATTGTCCGGGGTTTGTAATTGTATCCATCGGCTTGCTATAGTTCCGTCGGGCATTCTTGGGACAGTCGGGTAGTACAGTTGAATTAGTTACTTACCCCATACTGGTATCTCTGTCTATGGGTTCGCGTCTCCATTAGTCCTGCCAGGGATGTATTTACAGTATATATGTGAATGTGGGTGCTGTGCCCGTGTACTACGTTAGTAACCCATGATGGCCAGGTGTTTCAGGTAAAGAATGTAAACTGTATGTACTGTCAGAAAAATATCCCTGGTGGGGATGAGGGTGGACATGCTGCCGTACTCATACGCGCCGGCTGGTATGCCTGGGCACTCTGACCAGCGCTCCGTCGCCCCATCCCACGCTCACTTCAACACTCCCCCTCATTTTGTGCGCAGTCTGAGTCCTGCAGCGAAATGCTTCACCTTGGCACTTGGCAAGGCCTTGGTGAGCGTGTCCGTGACCATGTCGTCTGTTGGGCAGTAGATGAGGCACATCTTGCCTTCTTCAATGACCCAGCGAATAAAGTGGTATTGCATGTCGATATGTTTTGTGCATGCATGGTACTAGTGGTTGCGAGTGAGGGCAATGGCTGATTGGTTGTCGGAGAAGAGGGTGGTAGGTGGCTTGATGGGCTTGAAGACCTTGGAAAGGAGGCTTCGGAGCCACAATGCCTCCTTCATGCCGTGGGTCGCTGCGATGTATTTGCTCTCGGTTGTGGAAAGGGAAATGATTTCCTGCCTCTTGGAGGACCAGGAAACAGCGCCCCCATCAATGAGGAACGCATAGCCTGAGATGGCACGTCGGTCCTCATTCATGCTGCCATCCGTGTCCGCATACCCCTCAAGTGCCCTCCTGGTCTCTCCATAAGTCAGCCACAGGTCGTGCGTGCCAGCCAGATAACGGTAGATCTGTTTGACTGCCTCCTAGTGAGCTATACCGGGTTTTGCTGCGAACCTGGTGACCATGGCCACTGCAAACGTGATGTCAGGACGAGTGGTGAGGGCAGCCCAGTTGAGGGCGCCTACTGCCTCGCGGTAGGGCTTGTCACGCATGATGGCATGCTCAGCGGTCGTTGCGGGTGATTGTTCAGAGGAGAGTCGGATGGAGGGGCCCATGGGGATGGAAAGAGGCTTGAGCTCATTGAAGTTGTAGCGGTGCAAGATAGAATCAATGTACGCACGCTGGGACATGTGTATGGTCCCCGCCTCCCGATCTTGTTTGATCTCAACCCTGAGCATCCAATGGAGCTCCCCGAGGTCGGTCACCTCAACATGCTTGCGGAGGCCAGCCTTGAAGTCCTCGATGAGCTGCATGGTGCTGGCAGCAATCGTGCAGTCGTCGACGTGCATGGCAACGATGGTGACTTCATTCTTGGCCTTGTTGTGCTTGTAGAAGACGGCTTGATCAACTGAACACTTGAGGAAACTGAGGGAATCGAAGATGGAGGAGAGTTTTTGGTACCAGCGTCGACCAGACTGCTTGAGGCCGTACAGGGTCTTTTTCAAACGCAGCACGCATTTTCCCACATCACGTGGCTTGTAACCGGGTGGGTGGTGCATGTACAACACCTCATTGTCATTCAGCTCCCCATTCAAGTACGCGCCCTTGATGTCCACCTGGTGCAACTCAAGACCAAGACGATTGGCCATTGCTATGATGGCTCTGGAGGATGCAAGCCGGGCTACAGGTGCGTAGGTGTCATCATAATCGATGCCATCAATCTGACTGAAACCTTGGGCCACCAGTCGAGCCTTGAACCGAGCGATGACGCCCGCAGCGTCCTTCTTGGCCTTGAATACCCACTTGGAGCCGATGATATTCGCTCCTGGTGGTGGCTCTTCCAGCACCCATGTCCCTGCGGCATTCAGGGCGGCCAATTCCTCAAGAATGGCCTTTCCCACCAGTGTCAGTCAGGACAGCGCTTGGCTTCACTCAGCGTCTGGGGCTCTATGGCTTCTGCATCAGCAGTCTTGGCCATGAAGGTGTGCTCAAGTCCTGGGAAGTCCTCAAGCAGCATTTGTTCACCATCGACGATGGCCCACACTCCCCCTGCTTCTTTGCTCTCTTGGGCTTTGTCTGGGGTGCTGGATACTCTTAGGCTACTGGGTGTTCTTGGGGACCATCTCTGTGTGAGGGTGACGCCCTCTCCGGACTGCAGATCATGGACGAGGCGCGATGGCTTTCAGAGGCATTCGGAACGGTGGAGTTGAGGGGGTGGCGGCTTAGGCTGCTGCTGCTTCTGTTGCACTGGCTCCTCCTCCTCCTCCTCTTCCTCTTCCTCTTCGGCGTCGACCAAGCTGGGCATCTCTGAAGGCTCATTTGAAGACGAAGTCGAGGGTTCAGGCTGGGGGTCAGTCTGCTCACTGCTCGCTGCTGGTGAGTCATCTTCTTCCTCCCCCTTGAGCTGAGCTGATGCCCCAAAGTAGACGTTGCACTCGATGGTCATGGTTTTCGGGCCAGGCCAGTATACGTGGTGTGCCTTGGCATCAATATCGAGTCCAAGCCAGCGTGCCTCGCGTGCATGCACATTTAGCTTAGAGCTGTTAGTGCTGTGTACCAGGACGGGCATTCCCCATGCACGGAGGGCAGACAGATCAGGTGGTCGACCATACAGGGCCTCAAATGGCGTCTTGCCATCAAGTGCACGGGTGGCCGTTCAGTTCTTGAGCTAGGTGGCATGCCTCAGTGCCTCACCCCATAACCACTTGAGGAGTTTGCTCAAGTGCCTGAGGGCACGGATATGCTCAAGCAGAGTGCGATTGAGACACTCTGCTACACCGTTTAACTGAGGGGTGTCGTGCATGGTGAGTTTTCTTGCCGTGCCTGCCCTTGCTTAGTGGTTGCTGAATGCCTTGCTTAGGTACTCTCCCCCTCTATCTGAGCGCAGGACCTTGATGGCCTTGCAGTGATGCTGTGTGGTGGCCCATGCCTCGAACATCTTGTAGGCTTCAAAGGCCTCATCTTTGGTGCAGAGAAGGTAGGTGATGGTGTACCTGGTCGCGTCGTCCATGAAGGTGACAAAGTACCTTCGTCCCTGGCGTGTGGCAGTAGTGGCTGGCCCCCATAGGTCGGTGTGTATCTCATCACTGAAGTTCTGAGCGGGTGGGCTGATTCTGACCTTGGGAATGGGTAGACGAGTGGCACGCGCAAAGATGCAGGCGTCACAGTCTGTCTCTTGGGTTTCCTGGTCCAGTTCAACCCCGACAATGGCCCCACTGGTGATGAGTTTCCAGGCGCTTTCAACTGCAATATGCCCCAGGTGTCAGAGTCGTAGCTACCACTTTAATCACAATACTAGGGCAGTTGCCCTACATGCAATGTGTATAATATCACGACCTTTAATGACAACGTTGTAATTAAACATAGGGGCATTGTAATATGATTGTGAATGGTTGTGATATGATTGTGAATGGTTGTAATATGATTGTGAATGATTGTAATATGATTGTAAATGGTTGTAATATGATTGTGAATGGTTGTACTATGATTGTAAATGATTGTAATATGATTGTGAATGGTTGTAATATGATTGTGAATGATTGTAATATGATTGTGAATGGTTGTAATATGATTGTGAATGATTGTAGTATGATTGTGAATGATTGTAATATGATTGTGAATGGTTGTAATATGATTGTAAATGATTGTAATATGATTGTGAATGATTGTAATATGATTGTGAATGATTGTAATATGATTGTAAATGATTGTAATATGATTGTGAATGATTGTAATATGATTGTGAATGGTTGTAATATGATTGTAAATGGTTGTAATATGATTGTAAATGATTGTAATATGATTGTGAATGGTTGTAATATGATTGTGAATGATTGTAATATGATTGTGAATGGTTGTAATATGATTGTAAATGATTGTAATATGATTGTGAATGGTTGTAATATGATTGTGAATGATTGTAATATGATTGTGAATGGTTGTAATATGATTGTAAATGGTTGTAATATGATTGTGAATGGTTGTAATATGATTGTAAATGATTGTAATATGATTGTAAATGGTTGTAATATGATTGTGAATAGTTGTAATATGATTGTGAATGGTTATAATATGATTGTGAATGGTTGTAATATGATTGTAAATGATTGTAATATGATTGTAAATGGTTGTAATATGATTGTGAATGGTTGTAATATGATTGTGAATAGATATTGGGCAATTGTAATGTAATTTTGAATAGGTTCTGGTATATTGTAATAAAATTGTCAATCATTGTAATATGGTTGTGAATGGGTTCTGAGCAGTTGTAATACCATTATAATTGTTTCTGAATGAGAATAAGACATTATTCATCTACAAGTACTTCAAATAGATCAATGTCCACATCATTACCCCTCTCATTACATTCTCCTTCCCCACCATTGTCGATTTCTTCCACACTCTCATCATCACGTTCGCTATCACTGTCAGCAGGAGTCTCACTAAATACATCAACCATAGTTGGCACAGAAGGATAACATGCTTCCCAGTCAAAAGTAACACCATTACCTTTCAACACAGGTAGCCAAGAAGATATGCAACTCTGAGCAAGGCACTCACACAGGTGCGCCTGCTTCTCCGCATATGCCACAACACCATGGATGACATTATGGTCTCCATCAGTACGGCGGCAAGCCTGACTTCGCCACCATTGAGCCTTCCACTCATGAAATAAAACTATCTGACACATCTCCTCCTGGATAAGCAAGACCTCCTCCTCCCAACATTGTTTTCGCACTTGAACTTTTGCCCATTTGACTTAAAGGCTATCATTGATAACTTGTTCAGAATCCCCCATATCAGGGGCTGAATGTACGCGAGGGACCAACCATATCCAAGAAGGCTCAAAATGACTGTTTCCTGACCCGTTATCATCCTTCCCAGGCCCACGGATGTCGTTATCCTTGAGGTCCTTCAAACGAGATTGCCAACTCCTAGTTGGATCAAGAACAAGATGTCTGTTTTTGTAAAGGAAAGAGAGGATAGATGTCACAATGATATTACAATTGCCGAATACCCATTTACAATCATATTACAATATTACAATGATTCACAATTATATTACAATTACCTAGTATCTATTTACAATTAATATGATTGTAAATGGTTGTAATATGATTGTAAATGATTGTAATATGATTGTGAATGGTTGTAATATAATTGTGAATGATTGTAATACGATTGTAAATGGTTGTAATATGATTGTGAATGATTGTAATATAATTGTAAGTGGTTATAATATGAATGTGAATGGTTGTAATATGATTGTAAATATATTACAACCATTTACAATCATATTACAACCATTCACAAGCATATTACAATCAATCACATTCATATTACAACCATTCACAATCATATTACAATCATTTACAATCATATTACAACCATCTACAATCATATTACAATCAATCACAATCATATTACAACCATTTACAATCATATTACAACCATTTACAATTATATTACAATCATTTACAATCATATTACAACCATTTACAATCATATTACAACCATTTACAATCATATTACAACCATTTACAATCATATTACAACCATTTACAATTATATTACAATCATTTACAATCATATTACAACCATTTACAATCATATTACAATCAATCACAATCATATTACAATCAATCACAATCATATTACAACCATTTACAATCATATTACAACCATTTACAATTATATTACAACCATTTACAATCATATTACAATCATATTACAACCATTTACAATCATATTACAACCATCTACAATTATATTACAATCAATCACAATCATATTACAACTATTTACAATTATATTACAACCATTCACAATTATATTACAATCAATCACAATCATATTACAACCATTTACAATCATATTACAACCATTTACAATTATATTACAACCATTTACAATCATATTACAATCAATCACAATCATATTACAACCATTTACAATCATATTACAAAAAAAAAAAAAAAAAAAAAAAAAAAAACCATTTACAATCATATTACAATCAATCACAATCATATTACAACCATCTACAATCATATTACAATCAATCACAATCATATTACAACCATTTACAATCATATTACAACCATTCACAATCATATTACAACCATTTACAATTATATTACAACCATTTACAATCATATCACAACCATTCACAATTATATTACAATCAATCACAATCATATTACAATCATTTACAATCATATTACAACCATTTACAACATTTACAATTATATTACAACCATTCACAATCATATTACAACCATTTACAATCATATTACAACCATTTACAATTATATTACAACCATTCACAATCATATTACAACCATTCATAATCATATTACAATCATTCACAATCATATTACAATCATTCACAATCATATTACAACCATTTACAATCATATCACAATCACAATACAATCATTCACAATTATATTACAACCGTATTACAATGCCCCTAGTTCTAATTACAATGTTGTCATTAAAGGTTGTGGTATTATACACATCGCAAATGCGCATTTGCCTTAGATATTGTGATAAAAGTGGCAGCTACCAGTGGGTGTCGGTGCAATTCCATGACCGACATGGGCTCAACAGCGTTGGCAGAGTCCAATGCGTGAACAACCTTGTACAGGTGACCCGGTGTGCGAGGGATACAACTGACTCTTTCTCCCTGAGGGGACGTGAGCTCGAGGTGTCCTGCTCCTATGTGGGCATGATAGCCTTCCTCATCCAGTGCTGCGATCGACACTAGGGTGTAACTGACGGCAGGCGCGTGTAGTGCTCTGTGGAGGATAAGTTCTGACTCGGTGTCCTAGTTAGGCACCTTGACAATCAGGGTCCCATGTCCAATGGCCAGGAAGCGCTGCTGATTGGCTGTGTTCAGGAAAATTGGGGGCATGAGAGGTGAGTACGATATAAAATCAGACTTGTATGAGCTGATGTGGCAGGTAGCGCCTGAGTCATACAGCTCGACGCGTGTGCGATGGTCCTCATCAGCTGGGGTGATGACAGCACCGATCCATTCTTCTTTGCCCAGGTCCCCTTCCTCCTCTCCGTCCCAGTCTACAGCATCGTCTGTCGCGCCCAGCATTGGGTCTGGTTCAGCGCTGACAAGATGTGTGCGGTCGACGGCCTCCTCGGTGGCCATCCAAAACTAGTGTTGAACAAGGGTAAGGGTTTACCCGCGGTGCCTGTCAAATGGGTCCCACGGGTATGGTTACGGTACCCAATTTGATGTACCTGGACCAGACCGCAGACCCCCGGCCCGGTGTCTCGGGTATGAGCGGGTATTTCTGATTTCGATGACTGGACCGCCACAAGCCACAACTATATACAGTTTTCCCACGTCATCATCATCATCATCATCCACTTCCATCGCATTGATCATGCACGATCACCGCCCTTCCTGTCAACCTCTGGTGCAAGATAACTGCGAACGAATCGAAGCTGTTCCCGCCCTCACAGCCCCTCATTCCATCCCGCCTTCCCCAACTCCTCCCCCTGTTTTTGGACTTTGGACAGCGATGATCAGCTCTAGCTGCAACAACATGGCGCATGCGAACGAATCAAAGCCATTCCCGCCCTCAAGCCTTTCATTCCATCCCACCTTCCCGACCCCTCCTCCTCCTTTTGGACTTTGGACAGTGATGATCGACTCTAGTCGCGACAGCACATTGCTAGTATGTCTCGTGTATTCAGTGCCTAGCGTCACTTCATGGTTACTGACATTTTTCTACATTTTCTCTGACAGTTTTCATACATTCAGTGAAGCGTCAACATGTGCGTTATGGCCTTTTCTCTCACCAACACCAACACTCACCAGGGACAGTCCGGACAGATAATTTATTTAAGCCTCCCTCACTTGTCGAGGGAGGACCATGAACAACTGGTCGTACTGGGATTCAGGTATTTTTTCTCTTTTCATACCCGCTAACTCATGTGTGTTTTAGATTTTCACGCTGCTTGGCACTCGTGCTGCCATCTGCAACGTGTCTGCTGTCTTGTCTTCGCCCTCTTTGCCTGGCACTCGCCGTCACCCTCCTTCCCAAGCGCCCGCCTTCACCCTCCTTTCCAAACGCTTGTCTTCACCCTCCTTGCCCGGCACTCACCTTCGCCGTCTTCACGTGGCGCTCACCCTCCTTGCCTGGCGCTCACCTTCGCTGTCTTCACGTGGCGCTCACCCTCCTTGCCTGGCGCTCACCTTCGCCGTCTTCACGTGGCGCTCACCCTCCTTGCCTGACGCTCACCTTCGCCGTCTTCACATGGCACTCGCATTATCGCATTCGCAGACCCACTCGACGATCACGCAGAACCGCTATCTGCGACACCCACTTTCAACACCACTTGCTCTTGCTCTCACCCCTGTCCCCTATCTGTTTTTTTGGACAACTTTCCGCACTTGCAGCCATCATCAAAGCCATGGCAAATTCGATCAAATCCAATCCCACCAAGTCCGACAAGGCCGTGTCTCACAACAAGTCAGGTGCAATGGCCTCTGCTCGGCCATTTAAAAAGCTCAAAAAATCTGCTGCGACTGCTTCAACACCGTCAATCTACTCGTGTTCTTCTACGACGGTCTCTGACAACGATCATGGCAATGAGCCTAGTGCTGACAGTCCGATTGACAACGGTGAGCCTGAGGATGAGGCCGTCAAGTTGACTCCTCAAGAAGCGCTAGGTATGTCATTCAATACGATCTTGAAAATGTATACTAATTACACCTATGTCAGAGGCGCTCCAGAAGCATTGGCGCTCACCCATCTACACCTTCTTCAAATCCGATGTCGTTTTTCAGTATCATGATGGCCGGCCTTCTCACTTCTTCACCTGTGCTGCCCCTAAATGCAAAGTACGTGCCGGTGGTGTTCATCATTATCAAGATTCAAAGGACAAGTCGTCTACTGCAAACCTCAAACACCACGCCCTACGCTGTTTTGGAGAAGATGTGGTCAACGCTGCCATAGCTGGAAAGGAATACACCAATCGTAACCATGGGATCTTGGCTCTTTTCGCTCACAAAGGCAGGCAACCATATAAGCATTCGCACCGTGTCCACACAAACCCTGAAGTCCGGTACGTTCCTTTATTGTATATCAATACACTGATGCAACCACTAATAAATAAATACAGTGCACATCTTGTTAAATGGCTAACGGAAAGCAACCGGCCCATCAATATCATCAATGACAGAGAGCTGCGGGATCTTTTGACAGCTGGCCGCCCCAGTATCCAGCTCCCCACCAATCCCACCATTTCGCGTGACATCCACATGTGCTTTGAGAGGTGCCAAGAGCGAATCACAAAGTTACTTTGGGTGCATTGATATATTTATCTTTGTAAGTTAATATAGCTAATTTTACTCTAATAGGAGCATCCTGGCCGTCTCCATTTTGCGACGGATGCCTGGACATCACCCAACCATTGTGCTTTCATCGCGTGGACTGTTCATCTGGAGTACGAAGGCGAGATGCTTTGTTTCCTTCTTGACGTAGTCGAGCTTCCAGAGGTATGCCAAACTATCATAAGAATATACAACTACTAACTCTTTTTCAGTCGCACACAGGTATTGCAATGGCGAACACCTTTCAAAGGATGCTGCAACATTATGGGTTAACCAAAAAGATTCTCGCCGTTAACACTGACAACGCAACCTCAAATGACACGCAGACCGCCAAACTTGATCAATTGGACAACACCTTCGATGAAGAGAACCAGGTTCAATGCTTCAACCATACCTTACAGCTGTCTGCCAAGGCACTCCTGAAACCGTTTAACATAGGTCTCTCTGAGAAGGAGACAGATGACAATAATGAGGTTACTCAAGACAACAGCAGTGACGCAGGGTTGTTTGAGGAAGATGACGAAGGTGAAGAAGATGAAGAAGAACAGGTCGACAGGGAGGATGCCGAGGATGATAACATTGACAAGCTGGAGGAGTTAAGTGAGGATGAGCAGGATCAGGTGCTGGCAGAGACTGCAGTCGTTCGTGAGACTGTTACAAAAGTAAGTAATCCGAAGCGTTTGTGTTCTCATTTCTAACTATTTTATGTATCTAGGTTCGAAAACTTTCGTTTGCAATCATCAATTCGACAACGATTGCGCTCCCTGCTTGGCGTCGCATCTGCCATGAGCTGCATTTCAAGGAACAGCTCATCCCCCGTGATGTTGTGACACGCTGGAACTCTACTTATGATATGATGAAGTTCGTGCTCGCATATCGGGTTGTGATTGACAAAGTTACTGCCGACAAGGGTTTAAAGTTGAGAAAGTATGAACTTGACAATGACGATTGGGTCATTATCAGTGATCTTGTAGCCGTCCTTGAGGTATGTTAGTTTCGTTTCATATATGTATCCTATTAACACATTTTAATATATAGATGTACAAAAAAGCAACGCTCTTCTTCTCACAGGATTCGGCCAGCGTTGCGACAGTAATACCAGCTATGGACAAGCTCGATACCCATCTTAATCCTTGCACCCAGCGCCCATATCACTCTGCAATTCTGGCCACAATGAAACTCGCACGCAATAAGATCAATCGGTATTATTCAATGACGGATCTTTCCTCAGTGTATCGGATCTCAATGGGTAAGTACAATATTAGTTTTTGCTCTTTGTAATTGAGCGCTGATGCCTAATTCAGTCCTTCATCCTGGACTTAAGCTCGAATACTTCCGACAAAAGGGATGGGAAGAAGAGTGGATCGACAATGCAGAAGATCTCGCATACAAAGTATATGTTGCTCAATACGAGGGAAAAGAGGATGTAACTCATGTGAGCGGGGCAAGTATGCCTGCAGAGGCTGTCAGTCAAATTTCATTCAATTCTCATGTATTTTCTACTAATACTATTTGCTTTTGCAGGTCAACAGCGACAGCGATGATGACTTTACTGCCTTTGCCGACATCTCCGTTACTAAACAGGTTGGGTCTTATGCGAGCGAGTTAAAAGAGTACCTCCGAAAACCAGTTGAAAATGTCAAGGACCCGCTTAAGTGGTGGATTGCCAGTTGTCACACCTATCCAAACCTTTATCGCATGGCATTGGACTATCTTAGTATACCTGGTAATGTCTTTCTTTTCTTTTCTTTTATATGTAACTGATTTCACTCTCACTAGCTACATCCACGGCTGTTGAACGCGTCTTCTCACAGGGCCGCCAACTCCTTACTTTTACCCGCAATCGCCTTCGCACCTCGTCCATTCGTGCCTTTCTTTGCATGGGCTCCTGGGGCCGCAATGATATTCTCTTTTTTGAGGATCTACTGGCTGGCGTGAAATCAAGTTCTAAGAGGAGGAGGGACTTGTCGGACATTGAGGTAATTGAGTAACTACAGTATTTCATAGACCTAGTCATTCCCTTATCATTTTTACAATTATATACCCAATACCCGCGGGTGAAAGTGACACCGCGGGTTTCGTTTTATACCGTGTGATATAAGAAGGGTCGGTTATTACCCATACCCCTAACGGGTATGGTATGTTAGGGTAAGGGTATGGTGCGGGAAAAACCAACCCGCGGTATACCCGTTTTAAACCCTGTCCAAAACCCATCACCCTCGGAGTCATAAATGATGTTTGCCGAGCCAACTGGTTTGTTCTTGGGTTTGTGGGTGGTATCTGATGCCTGTGCGGTCTGTGTACCAGTGCTCTCCCCCTTATTCTTCTTGGCTGAGCAGCATTCCTTGGCCCAGTGGCCCATCCTGCCACAATTGTGGCACTTTCCCTTTCAGCACTGTCGCTTCCCATTGTCGGATGCTGTGGCGGATAGGGCCTCATCGGTGGAGTCTTTCTTCCCTCCCTGTCCCTTGGAGCACCGGCTCTTCAATCGGTCAGCCTCTTCACAAATCTGGTTGGTGAGAGCATTGAGGTTGATGGCAGTGGCGCCGTGGACAATCAGGGCCAAGAACAAGAGGTGAGACACAAATGTGGCAAGTTCACTTAGGATTCCTCAAAGGATTGTGTGCTCATACTCTTTGTCCATGATGGTTACTCCGGCAGCGGCTAGTTCTTCTCGCTTGTAGCACAGACTGGCCAGGAACTCCTTCACATCACCTCCTTTCAAGCAGTGCATTTCCAGGAAGGCTTGGTGGAGATCAGCTTGTGCATAAGCGCTCTTCACCTGGTATTCTCTGGTGACCATGTCCCATCGTTCCTTGGTGGTGGAACAGTTTGCAAGGCGCATCTCAGTGGTGTCTGGGAGTTTCTGTGACAGGTAGAAGTAGTGCTTCAAGGTCCAGTCTTATGGACTGGAAAAAGACTGGAAACTGGACTGGACTGTAACCGGTGGAAACCGGACCGTCAGTCACGGTTATTCCATATAAGGAAGTTCCTATTTTTGGTTCAAGTGAATCTCATTCATTTTTAAAACTGAGAAAAACCAGTTAGAACCGGTCTTAGACCGGACTTTCAGTCCATCTGTTAGAGCCTCCTACTTTCTAGTCTCACAGATGATCACTTAATATATTGACTGTGCTCAAATTATGGGAAAACAAGGTACATTGGATGGTAGATAAGTAATACAGCAAAAACATGTGCTTAAGGTACTCATGCATGCCTTTGCAGGGCATATAACTTTGATAGTATGTCGTTCTAGGTCCTATATTCATGGACCTCACACAGCTAAGTCCGCAGAAACGTGCAGTGGTGTCGGAAAAGAGAGGAAGCAGGGCTGCACTGAGCCCAGTAATTTGCCGCGCGACTGGTCTTGCACCGCAACGCATGTCTTGAAACGTTGTATACAAGGCTGTACTGGGACTCTTAATGTTCTCCTAAATTTTCTAAGGCCGCGGACGCGTGCAGCACTCTGAGGACTGGGGGGACTGAGCTGCACTCAGCTCTATACTCAGAAAGGAAGGGACTTCTTTTCCAGGCACTGCTGAAGTGCGGGAAAGTGGCAGGAAGGCAGCCCGATGAAGCAGAAACACTGATAGCCACATTACATAATAGTCAGATTTTCTTTGGTGCGACAGCCAGTGCAGCTCAGTCCCCTCACTCCTGAGAGTGCTGCATGTGCCCACGGCCTTAGTAAATTCAGCAACATTTTAAAAGACACCTTTCAGCCCTATCTACGAAGTTTCAAGACGTGCGTGGCAGTGCAAGACTGGCTGCGCTTCAAATTACCGGGCTCAGTACCCACCTCCTTCCTCTCCGCTTTGACACCACTGCATCTCTCCGCGGACTTAGCAGTGCGAGATCCATGGATACACAACATATTCAAACATAGTCTCCAATCTATATGCTCCGCAAAAACGTGCACGACCACTTCCCAAGTGGTTTTCTCCCCCTCAAAACTTGCAAGGTGCCCGGCCCTTAGATAGGTGGTTTGACTGGTAGCATGTATAAGTTCTTGGCTGCTATAGTAGTTAGATAGCATGTAACCACTTTGTACTTTATTGCTGCACCATAGAATAAAAGAATATTTAAATTAAAAAAAACTGAACGTGTGTTTTACTAGTGTGAAAAACCGGTCAAGACTGTTTGAAAACCAGTTCCAACTGGTTACTAATGGTCCACAAGTTGACTGGTTAGGACCAGTCTTAGGACCACTCTCAGACCGATAGTGACCAGTCTGAAGGGGTTCAGTCCAGTTTTTTAGACCTGGTGATAATATACAGACCGGTCCCAGTCTCGGTTATTTCCAAAAATGGTAAAAAAACCGGACTGAACTGGACTTTAAAGCACTAGGTAGAAGCTGGTGATGGAATCCTCATATTCCCATTGGATGATCGCTGCTGTCTCATCTGTGGTAGGTTGGGTGGGGTCTGCTGGCACTGGGCATGGGCTAATGCCTGTGAAGTAAGCCCATTGGTGGGTCACCTTCATCGCGGTACTGAAGCGCATCTTGAAGATGGCCCAGTTCAAACCATTGTACTCGAGGCAGGGAATGTTTGCCGGGAGCTTGTCAATGGTTGTAGGAGTCGCGGTAGGTGTGGACGAGGAGGCAGCAGACATTGGAGTGGCTTTAGAGGATGACAGTGCAGAGGCAAGGGCTGACAGAGGCAAGGATGAACTAGTTGGGCTGGATGATGTGGTATTAGTGGTTGGGACAGGGCCCATAACCTGTCGTAAGTGTAAGAACTGGGTGAGAAACCGCGGACGTGCACATGATTGTCTGTGAGGACAATCTAGACTCAGTATCCGTGTGTACAGCACGATGACTATATTATATCTACCTGTGAGGACAATCTAGACTAGTGTGTGTAAGCTAATGGGCAAAGTAAGGAATGGGGGACGATCAGCTCACCTCAGTATCTGCATGTACAGAACGATGACTGAGGTAGGTGTGTCTACAGTGTAACTACTTATATACGCGAATGTGGGCGCTGTGCCTGTGTACTACGTTAGCAACCCGTGATGGCTGGGTGTTTTGGGTAAAGAATGTAAACTGTATGTACTGTCAGAAGAATATCCCCGGTGGGGATGAGGGTGGACATGCTGCCATACTCATACGCGCCGGCTGGTATGCCTAGGCGCTCCGACCGGCGCTCCGTCGCCCCATCCCGTGCTCACTTCAACAGATTTTGGGCTGGCAACCAACTGCACAGGCAACTGGTTGCAACTGACTGCAACCGGAGAAGGCAACTGCAGTTGTCAGTCTTGATCGGTTTCAGTTGCGGTTGCAGTAGATTCTGATAATTGAAAGACCAGTCTGGGTCCGGTTGCATCCAAAAAAGGCAAAAAAACCGGACTGAACCAGACTTTTAAACACTAACACTGACAGTTCCAACCAAGACAGACCAACAATGAGTCAAGCCTGTTTGAGATGGAGGTTGTGTGAGAATGTGGGGCAATGTTGAGGGTTCAATGAGCAATGAGACCACAAGCTGTGGTGGGTGAACAGGAGTCATGGGACTCATCAACAGTCATGGTTTTGGTCACATGATCACATGAAGCGTCTGGCCATTGGCAGCTGTTTCCACACGTAATGATGTGGCAGAGTACGGAATCCAGCCCATACTGGGTCGGCCAGATGAAGTCCTAAAGTTGGTTACTGACAGTACAGTGACAGGGCCCATCCAATTCCAGCTGTATGGCCAGAAAGTACAGCTATGGTGTGCAGCCCTATCATTCACATCACTTAGTGCTGTGACTGGCCCAGCTTCAGGCCAGGAGCCGGGCCAAGCCATGCTGAAATACAGTAGGCTAGGCCAAGCCAAGCCAAGATGATGGCTTTTTGGTGGCTTTGGCCCGGCCTAGGATTCTGTAAAGCCAAAGCTGAGCCATCAAGCCGCAGCTTTTCAATGAAGCACAAGGTGTATCAGACAATCTGATCCTGGTTTTTGAATCTGAGTTTATATCCCACATGTATCTACAGACACAGAAGTGGTTACAGTATTACAGTCTAAGTATGTAAAGTAAGTATGCACAGGCTGTGTTGCTACCTGCTGCCAATGTCTGCATCATCACCTGCATCATCCTCATCACACTCGCAAGCCATGCCCATACTGCACATCGAGCCATGGGTTGCCCCCTGGGAGTGTGCGTGCATGTGGGAAGGGGTACACCTTAGTTGGGTGGGATAGATGTTGGGATTTCGATGAAGCTCGGTGGTGCAGAGTTTAACTAGCTCTGAGAGGCCGAGGTATGCATCTTTGTCATGAAGCATTAGGAGCACTTCGAGGTGTGCAGCCTGGCATAGGGGTGGCTGCATGAAGCTGAACAACATGGGGAGGGATGCAACATGGTTGGCAGTAATGGGTGGGGATTGAGGTAAGCGAGGATATGGTCGTACCTGTAACTACATTTAGATTATGAGTTGAAGATAGAGTGAGAAAAACTCATGAGGGGCTGACACGATCGAGGAAAATATGGACATTGAACGCAGACAAAGATGGAAGCCTAGAAGAGGTGAGATGGTTGTGGAAAATGGAGTTGAACGATCTATTCTCTGCTTGAGACAGAGAATCACCCTCAGGCTCTAATTCCTCATCTACATCCAAAATAGGGACTTGAGAGGGACTTGAGATAGCGCAATGCAATGTCAGGGTACCCAACATCGTGTGATGAGTCGCAGTACATGTCTTGAGTGTGACGAGTAGTTAGGAGAAGTCTATCGTGCTGGGCGGTGTGGGGGAGAAACTACTCACCTTTCTTTGCTTTCAACAATCTCCCATAGTACCTCTTGTTGTGTCTGTTCGCAAGGTCCAAGATGGGTTACTAGATCTTCTTCTGTGCACTCACCTCAGGAAGTGGGGGGAAGAACGTGGCTGGTTGACTTTTGGGAGAAAGGAGTGCCAGAACAGAGGGAGGGGCAGATAGAGACTCCATTACTGTGACCTGGTTTTGTTAAATAAGGAGAAGCCAGACATGTTGTATTTGACTCATAAAATACTAATTTTACTTGAGCCGATATCCGAGTGAGAAGCAGATGCAGCAGTAGATGTGGAGCCACAGGGTTCCCTGGGATGTATCTGCGATGAACATCACAGTACTCTTGCCTTGCAGCAGACATGTCATGTTGAGTGACCGGTGATCGGTGACCAGCCACAAGTCAATGTACAGTGTTCCCACGCTCGTTTATGTTCATTTTGAGGTCGTCTAGAGACTCAAGTGATGGGCCATTGGTATCGGTTGTTGAGAACGGGATCACATCCAGAGCCTGAAGCCCATCACTTTGTCCTCAAAGTGTGTGCCTTGTCCAGAGGTGGATAAAATTGCCAATGAACACAGAGTGCAACTACTATTTATCATCACCATCATCGCATCTCATTTCTTCATATTTGCATCGCTTCACATCCAAAAGCCATGGCCTAGGCCAGGCCAAGCCCTAAGTGATGGCTTTGGCTGGGCCTAGAATTTGAAAAAGCCAAAGCCGTTGTAGGCCAAGCCAAAGCTGGGGCTTTGAGGCCAAGCTGGGCCGGAACAGCACTAACATCACTATTCACATTGTACTTGCACCAAGGTTAATACCTTTGGTCTGCCATCTAATCTAGCTCCAGTCTGAGCTAGCTTTGCCTTTGTCTTCTTAGGCAACTCTTACTTAAGAGTAGACTCTATTATCCTCAAAGCTTCAGTAGAGCTTACCCAGGGAGTGACTCCACACAATACAAGAAGTCCACTCATAACAGTGCAGATGTAGTATGAGAGAATGGGGGATGATGGGGAGAGGGTCCTGATGCTCTGAGGAGCTCTGATACTCACTTTTACACAAGCAGCCTGTGCTGCATCATATTAATGATACCTCTATCAGTGGCCTTCATCTCAAACTCGGTCTTATTGTTGGAAAACTTCTCTGCACTTAAGCATTTCTGTTGATCAACATGGAGGACAAACCCACTTTTCCAACTTTTCCCATTAATCTCACAGCATGCAAGGCCCCCATAAACAATCAGAGATATGCAGAATTCATGCAAGGAGAAATCAAATATGTAGACACCATTATTGAGAGGACAAAACTGAGGTTGTAACAGTATCACTTTCAGTATCTAACATTCAACCAACATGATCAACTTGCTCCACTTCATACCTGCCCATGTTTGCATCCACGCCTCCTATATCTGTGGTTCATTAACCTCTTCAAGTGGTGTAGAAAAGACCTAGCATCCTTGAGGTGGTGTTGCCTCTTGCAAACAGCCCGTTCAATCATCACCTGTCTTCAATGCAACCTCTTTGAATGACACATGTCACATAGCAAAAACAACATAAGATAGAACCAGCTGGAAAGACTGCACAATGAGTGATGGAAAAAATGACACTTAACTACCCTCATAGTTATTCTACACTGTCACTCATCATATACATGTTTCTTCAATTATCTCTTTCAGTCACTGTGTACAACACTTTCTATCATACTGACAACACTATTCATATAACAATCCTCAATTGAAATACAAAAACATATTTTCCATCCTAATATGTTGAACAATACTCATACACAGAACCCACCATGCTTACTATGTGGATTCAGGATTGAATGAAAGCTCAATCTCTTCATTGAGCATTTGCATGTCTAAGATCCTCAATATGTCAGTAAAGATAGCACATTGCATGATGCATAAGGAGAACACTACCTAGGTGCCAGCCTAGGTTGATACATGTCTCCATTAATATTATCCATTCTTCTAATGTGATGCCTACAATCTTGATGTAAGGTGCTATAATGTCCCTGATGTAGGATGCATTCCTCAACAACACTGTGACTCTACCACCATCAGCTGCCTCAATTTTAAAAGATGACTGGTTAGAAACATACTACATCACTCATAAACAAGTAAGATCATAACCATGAACACATTCACATGACTCACATTGAGAACTCTACCTGGCAATCTGATAACATGTGATGATGCTATAAATGATTATAGTCATGCTGCATTCACTTGAGTTGTTACTGAATTGCATAGATTGGACATTATAAGTGGGAGTGAAAAGGAGATATTGTGTGAGATACACACAATCTTTCATATTCAACTTCAAAATGTTATCACCTTCCTCTGTACACCACAGATAGGGGTTAACATCGAATCTTGCATGGAGATTCTTCCCTGTATGGTATGAGGCCCTTCATCCACTGTCAAGAACTTGCTCTGCTGTCTGGGGCTGGCTTAGCCCTATCTGCCTGAGCAAGCTTAGGCTGGCTCAACTACCAGAGCCTTAGAGTATGCCCTGTGTCAGAGTGACGGCTTACTTGACTCTGCTAGCTGGGCCCTGCAGACTTGCTTGGCTCTTAGGGGCTTGCTCAGCTTCAGGGGGCTGATCTTCTCAGCCTCAGAGGACTGGCTTACTAAGTGCTTAGCTTTATACTTGCTAAGGCCTTCTTGGCCTTGGACTGGGGCTTGCTCAGCTAGCTGGGCCCAGATGCAGCATGGGCCACTGCTAGTTGGTTAGACAAACATGTAATGTAAGACAAAGACACAATGCCATTGGTTGAGACAGAGACACCCCTATCATACACCTCTGAACTGAGTCTGCCACTGGCACCACCACACATTCTATTTCGACAGCCCCACAAACATCACATCCTACAGTATTTCATCAACTTTCTTTGGCATTTGAGGCTACTTGCTATAATCATCATAAAGCATAGTGACCAGATTTTTGCCTGCCAAGCACAGTCTGATGTAGAGGTACAGATGATATAAAGAGAACTGGCAGATGACTAATTATAATACCATTCTTTAACTCCATTTCCCTTTACTTTGAGAAATGTATAGTATACATTAGAAAACAGACAATGTATTTACATCCCTCTATATAGTAAATAGTGTGACACAACACTTAGCCCAACTGTGCCTGGTCATAGACTTGTGGCTCACCTGGCTCTCCAGGCATTCTGCCTTGGGCTGGGGCCTTGGGGGCTTGCTTGGCTCTCAGGAGCCTGCTTGGCTTTGTACTTGCTGTGGCCTTCTTAGCCTTGAACTGAGGGCTCGCTTAGCTAGCTAGGCCTGGGTGTAGCATGGGCCACTGCTAGTAAAGACATAAGGCACTATAATTGAGTTTTAGAGAGTTTAGAACCAGTCTAAAACTAAACATCCTTTATTAGATCTAAGGTCTAGTAATGCTATATGAGTCAACAGGGCATAAGTTAAGGATTTAGAAAGTGTAACCATAACATAGTTTAGTCCTTTCTATGAAATGGTTTGAGTAGAAAAACAAAGTGTTTATTCAACTTAGTAAAGGGTCTTCAGTGTGTAACTATAGCCAGTTATGGCCAGTTGAATTGTTGCAAGAGTGACTGCTTAGATCAAAAAGTTGTTAGTGACTGATCATCTTTTTGTTTAATCTAGCTAAAAGAATATTTTTAGAGTTTTACAGAATCTATTGAAAGAGTTACAATACTAAAAATGTTAGCTATAGCAACAATAGCCTCAGCAAGCCTAAATATTCTTTTACAGTAGCCAGTAAGGCAGGCACCATCAGGAATCAGCGAGGGTTATATAAGCTGATTCTACCCATCCAACACTCCTACACTCTTCCTCCAAATCTTAACTTTAGCACAAATGGTAATTAAAATAGGTAGATATGATGTTTCTCTATAATATGTAGTTGTGAAAATTAAAAAAAATTAGTACTGATAGAGAAGATGCAGAAATACATATTATTATGCTAAACGTATTTATTTCACTGTAGGTGTTACGAGTGGACTTCTCGTATCGTGCAGAGTCACTCCCTAGGTAAGCTCTGCTGAAGCTTCGATGATAATAGAGTCTACTCTTAAGTAAGAGTCGCCTAAGGGGGAAGAGGCAAAGCTAGCTTGGACTGAAGCTAGATCAGATAGCAGACCAAGGGTATTAACCTTGATGCAAGTACGATGTGAATAGTAATGGGTACGATGAGAGGTTCAAGGATAATAAGGCAGAGGAAGACAACTGCCAAGAAGATAAGCTTAGCTGAGCGAGCAAAAGCGTAAGCTAGAGTGAGCAAAGCTTCAAGAAGGTTTATGGTCCTGAATTCACAAAGGAGATCAAGTCTAGAGCGACTTGGTCTTTACAGGCGTCCTAATATACTGTACAAGGTAAAGTAACACGTCATCGAAGTAAAAGTACACGTAGATAAGAGCGAGTCATAATACAGTAATGTACACATAGTCCATGTACATGTCGACGTGTTCACCATGTGAGAGCGTCACCAGATGAACACGGTGATATGTAACAAGTCAGCATAAGGTGACACGTCAGTAAAGTAGAGGGGACACGTTAATAAGCAATGGAGGGAGTTAGAGCGAGTCAGGGACAAAGCGAGACATACAAATAAGGAAGGCATAAGTGGAGATACCATAATGGGAGGAAAAGGTACAGGGTGCCAAAAGAAGCTGCTAAGGATTGAGATAATAATACAAGACATACAAGGTAATCGCAGAAGCAGAAAAGCAGGCCGGTGATGCCCATTAGGTGCGCGAGGGTCCAAAGGCCATTCAGACACTCGCAAACCTAGCAAGGGGCACCTGATAGGGAAGTGAGTGGATGAACCATCTACACACAAGCCTATCACGTGAAACTAGAGTATAATACTGTACAAGTGAGCGCGTGACACTGAGATAGACAAAAGGTGTAACAGTAGGACTCAAATAAAAGAGTATCATGTTTTTTGTTGTAAGATTTTCACCACATGCACATGGCCACATGTGACCACACATGATCATGCATGTAACGTTTTTAGCCTTAAAGACACCATCTCCATTGGTGAAATATCCTGTAACCCAGTTATATCAAAAAGGAAGTGTGCTGTAAGAACAAGAGCCCAAAACTTGCATAACTATTTTGCCAATTAGAGGCATATTCAGAGAGGCCAAGATGACATTGAACATGAGTCCACTTAATATCACTGAAAGGAAGACTTAAATGGTCATGATTGCAGCCGTGGTCACAGTGGCCCAAACAGATCCACCAACAGACCTAGACCTGAAGTTGACAGAGTTCTGTTCACATCACAATATCACACCCACTATCAGAGAATTCGATGATAAGGATGAAAGTAATCTTTCTGTCTCCAACCAGTCCTCGGATATTAAAGAGGAATCCAAACTGAAAAGGTTCACACAAGCACTCCAGATGGCACAAATCACTGCATTAAAGAAAGAAAAAGAAAAGAAAAACAAGAGAGGAAGATACTCAAAAAAGTCTAAGAAAACCCTAAAACGTCACATGCAGTTCTGGATTGATTTAACATCAAAGGGTTTCCTTCCTGTGGATGAATACATAAGACTCAAAGCAAAATCTAAAAATGATAACACACCTACACCAGAATCAGATGACATCCAAGTTATCAATGCTCAGCAAGAGGAGTTAGAGGAGGGTTCTGATGAAGCAAACGCCACAGCACTGCCAGTGCAAGACACCTGTGCATACAGCAGTGTTAATAGCACATCTAAAGAGGAATCTGAAGGGAACTTACCTGCTCAGCTCCATCTTCAATGCCTTGCCTGCATGGAATCCGAAGAGAGCACTGGAGACAACAACAGCAATGGTGTTGGGGACTACAGTATGTATGACAATCTGCAAGCAGCGACAAGACAACACTTACCATAAGTGAACAACTTAAATTTCTTTGATGTGAAGTCTAGGCACATCAAGACATACTTGAAAGGATACCTATTTCCACATTGCAGATTCTACAGTAGGTAGTCAATTGAAGCTTCAGAAGGCAAGCGTGCAACTTACCAAGGAGGCAAAAAGAACTGATCTTGATGTAACTGTCTGGGCACACATCATAGCAATAGGGGGGTTCAAAGTTGGCACTTATTGGCCACTTATATTCCTACTTATTGGTTGATTATCCAGGTTTTACTGCCAAAGTGCGAATAAGTAGACATAATAAGTGGAAAATAAGTGACAAATAATTCCAACTTTGAAACCCCCTCCGAGAATTTTACAATAAGTAGCGAATAATGAATTATTCTGTCCATTAGTAAGGTTCAGCAGTGGATTCGGCAACACTGACTGAGTTTTAATTGCACCGTGAATTGCACTAAGTCAAACTCCTTGGCACAATGCTCACGGGCTCACAGTGTAGTTTTGTGTTTAGATAATCACACAGTTTGCATACACAAAGTAGACTGTATAACTATTGAGTGCTGCAGTACTACTACATGGGGTATTATACATGTCAACGGATTGAAAAAACAATAACAAGGGTCCAATGCTACCACACCCAACCGCACCCGCACCCACACCCGCACCCACACACGCACCTGCATCCACACTCACACCCACATCTGCACTTGCACCCACACCCACACCTGCACTTGCACCCGCACCCGCACCCACACCCGCACCCACACCCACACCTGCACCTGCACCCGCACCTGCACCCACACCAATCAGGTGAATCTGAGTCATCCGTGTCTGAAATCTAAAGAGGGAAAGGAATCAGTGAGGGTGTGGATAATAAGAGGCTGTGTCATGATAGTCTTCTACTCATTTGCAATCATCTTGCAGTCGAAAGGTTGAACAGTGATCAAGGAGGGGTGAAGCGGTAAAGGATGAGGTGATGAAAAAAGCGTTGCCGATGTGACAGCCTGAACCCAGAACCGTGAGAAAAATCGGAGGATCAATCGGAGTTTAGATTCCAAATAAGTGATCCAATAAGCAAGGGGCAATAAGTGGACGAAGTAGAATAATCGTCAACACAGCTCCTTATGTTCACTTATTACTCTCCTTCTTGTCTTCCTTATTAAATAAGTGGGGAAATAAGTGACATGATAAGTAGCAAATAAGTGCAACTTGAATGACCTAATGACTAGGCTTCTAAACATTTATGCAGACCAAGAACTGGGATATTCCTGGACAAAAGCATCAAATATTATTGCCAAGACAAAGGATTGTGGTCTGAACCATGCATGATGCATCCGCAAGTGGGTTTTAGGGTTCTTAAAGTAGAGGGACCTTCCCCACCACTGTTTGAACTGAAAGCAATCGACAGTTATTGATGATGAAGATGTCACAGAAGTGATCAGGACATACATGATGGGAAAGGGGCATTCCTTAAAGGCCAGTGATCTCATCAAAATCGTCGAAAGTTAAGACGTACAGGCAATTCTTGCATAGAAGGGCTTTACTTAGGCACAAATTTCCATTAGAACAGCACTTTGCTGGCTTGAGAAACTGGGCTGGACTTATGGGAAACTCAAAAATAGGATGTATCTTGATGGGCATGAGAGGCCAGATGTTGTGGAATACAGGAGGGTGTTTGTAAAATGTTGAATGGAAAACAAGTGACAATTCCATTAATGAGACCACGATGGGAATGAACTCCCATGCACAAATGGGTTCCCAGTCCCTAGAGCCATGGAATGCTTTTACCTCATCCTCATCCTACACAATGAATCTACTTTCTTCTAGAATGATAAGTGCAACACAGGATGGACCCATGCAACCAGCAAGTCAAAACCAAAGGCCAAGGGTAATGGCCAGATGTTAATGGTGTCAGACTTTCTGACATCAGAATGGGGTGTTGCAAAGTGTGAGAACCAAGGGTGAGCCAAAGCGGACGCACATGTGAGATCGACTAGATAAACAATATGCTCAGTATCCGTGCATGCAGCACAATGACTATATTATATATTTACCTAGATAAATGATATGCTATACTACAGTAAGCATATGTGTGACTGTGGGTAAAGGGCGGCTGGCTCACCTCAGTATCTGTGCGTGCAGCATGATAACTGAGGGAACAGCTATCAAACTATGTACTTATATATGTATGTGGGCAAACATGGAGCCCAAGGGTATGGTAAGGTATGTATCATAAGGCAGATGCTATTCTGTGCCTACACCACAGGTGGTGTGTCACTATACTACATATAAGAAAGGTGCTAATGCTATCTACTCCTAATGCAAGGCGACATTGTTGTAAGTGTATGAACCGGGGGTGAGTCAACGCGGATGCGCACATGCAAAAGGGTCACTAGGTAGTGACAATGAACTCAGTATCCATGCGTGCAGCACGATGACTGTGTATTTACCTAGGTAGTGACAATGAACTAGACTACCGTGAGTATGTTGGTGGGTATGAATAAGGGCGGCCAGCTCACCTCAGTATCCGTGCGTGCAGCACAATGACTGAGGGAGCACCTACAAGACTATGTACTTTATATACAGGAGAAGGGGTAAAGTTTGGTGCCATGGTAATCTACCGTAAAGTGGATGTGCTAGTGATGACAGTCCCAAATGGCCCTGTCACTGCTCTACGTATCAGGGAGAGTACTAACGATCTATATACACTTATTCCCAGAGGGATGTGGACGTTGGGTATATGCGGGTGCTCCGATGGGCGCTCCGGTGCCTCGTTCCGCGCTTACTCCAACACTCCCCCTCATTTCGTGTGCAGTCCCAATCCTGCAGCGAAATGCTTCACCTTTGCGGAAGGAAGCACCTTGGTGAGGGTGTCGGCGACCATGTCGTTGGTCGGGCAATAAATGAGGTGCAGCGAGCCCTGCTCGATGACCCAACGGATGTAATGATAACGCACGTCGATGTGCTTGGTCCGGGAGTGGTACTGGTGGTCGCGTGTGAGCGCAATGGCTGCCTGGTTGTCTGAGAAGAGGGTGGTAGGTGGTTTGATGGGCTTGAAGACCTCGGAAAGGAGGTTGCGTAGCCAGATGGCCTCCTTCATGCCGTGGGTCGCGGCTACATACTCACTCTCAGTCGTTGAGAGTGAGACGATCTCCTGGCGCTTGGATGACCAGGAAACAGCCCCTCCATCAATGAGAAACGCATACCCTGATATGGCACGCCAATCCTCGGTCATACTGCCGTCTGCATCTGCGTATCCCTCCAGGACTCGCTTGGTTTCACCATAGGTGAGCCAGAGGTCACGCGTGCCTGCCAGATAGCGGTAGATCCGCTTGATGGCATCCCAGTGAGCGATCCCAGGGTTGGCTGCAAATCTGGCCACGGTGCCGACTGCGAAGGCGATGTCTGGACGAGTGGTTAAGGCAGCCCAATTGAGGGCGCCCACAGCCTCGCGATAAGGCTTATCGCGCATGATCGCAGACTCGGCGGCATTCGAGGGTGCTTGGTCGGTGGTGAGGCGAATGGCTGGGTCCATGGGAGTGGATAGGGGTTTGAGCTCGTCGAAATTGTAGCGCCTCAGGATCAAATCGATGTATGCACGCTGGGACATATGGATGGTGCCCACGTGCCGATCTCGTTTGATCTCTACTCCAAGCATCCAGTGAAGTTCACCGAGGTCGGTGACTTCTACATGCTTCCGGAGGCTGGCCTTGAACTCGTCGATAAGGGAGAGGTTGGTGGCAGCGATGGTGCAGTCGTCAATGTGCACTGCGACGATGGTGACTTCATTTTTGGGCTTGTTGTGTTTGTAGAAAACGGCGTGGTTGACTGAACATTTCTGGAAGCCAAGGGATTCAAATATGGAGGAAAGTTTCTGGTACCAACGTCGACCAGACTGCTTGAGGCCATACAGTGTCTTCTTCAGATGCAGCACACGGTTTCCTGCATCACGTGGCTTGTAGCCGGGCGGGTGGTGCATGTATAGTACCTCATCATCGTTCAACTCTCCATTCAGGTACGCTCCCTTGATGTCCACCTGGTGCAGCAAGAGATCAAGATGGTTAGCCATTGCAATAATGGCTCTGGAGGATGCTAGACGAGCAACAGGTGCATATGTGTCATCATAGTCCACTCCCCCTATCTGACTGAATCCTTGTGCCACCAGTCGAGCCTTCAGACGGGTGATGGTGCCTGCGGCATCCTTCTTGGCCTTGAAGACCCATTTGGACCCAATAATGTTCGCTCCTGGTGGGGGCTCCTCAAGTACCCATGTCCCTGCGGCCTTCAGGGTGGCCAATTCCTCAAAAATGGCTTGCTCCCACTGCAGCCAGTCGGGACGACGCTTGGCCTCTGCCAGCGTGCGAGGCTCTAGCGCCTCCGAGTTGGCTGTCTCGGCCATGAAGACGTTGGCAAGACCCTCAAAGTCCTCGAGCAGCGCCGGTTCCCCATCCTGTACAGTCCATACTCCCCCTGCTTCCTCTGCATCCGGTACCTCTTCGACATGTGAAGGTGGGGCAGACAGCGGGGATGTCCGTCGTGCGGAGGCAGTGCCTTTCCCGGTCTGCAGATCCCGGATGATATGGGATGGCTTCCGGACTTGGGAGGAGCGTCGCAGCTCCACTGGTGGCATGGGTCACACGGACTCAGGCTCATCGACCTCATCCTCATCCTCATCGATCTCGGCTAGGGCTGGGGGGTCTGCCTGATCTGACTGATCGACAGGGTCGGTCTGGTCGGTCGGCGTCGAGGGAATGGGAGTGTGAGGTGAGTTAGCAGCTGGCTCGATGCTTACACCTGGTGAGTCTTCTTCCTCCCCCTCGAGCGATGCTGACGAGCTGAAGTAGACATTCCGTTCGACAGTGACATTTTTCGTACCCGGCCAGTATACGCGGTGGGCTTTTGCATCCACGTCGAGTCCGAGCCACCGTGCCTCTCGAGCACGTACGTTTAGCTTCGAGCCGCTGGTGTTATGCACCAGGACAGGCGTTCCCCAGGTGCGGAGGGCGGAGAGGTCGGGTGGTCAACCATATAGCGCCTCGAATGGGGTCTTCCCATCGAGTGCTCGTGTGGCCGTCCGATTCTTCAGCCAGGTAGCTTGCCGGAGGGCTTCACCCCACAAGGTTTGGGGGAGACCGCTCATATGCGTGAACGCTCGGATCCTCTGGAGCAAGGTAAGGTTCAGGCACTCTGCGATGCCATTCAACTGAGGGGTGTCATGTGTGGTAAGTTTTCGTGCCGTTCCCGCCTTTGCCAGATGCTTAGTGAACGCTTTATTTAGGTACTCTCCACCGCGGTCCGAGCGCAGGACTTTGATGGCGCAGCAGTGGTGCTGCGTGACAGCCCACGCCTCGTACATCTTGTAGGCTTCTAGGGTCTCATCCTTGGTGCGCAACAGGAAGGTGGTGGTGTAATGGGTGGCGTCGTCGGTGAAGGTAATGAAATATCTTCGGTTCTGGCGGGTGGCGGTGGTGGCTGGACCCCAAACATCAGTATGAACTTCGTCTCCAAAGTTTTGAGCGGGTGAGCTGAGTCTGACTTTAGGTATGGGCAAACAGGTGGCACACGCATATATGCATGCGTCGCAGTCCGTTTCTGGTGAGTCTGGGTCTAATTCTATGCCTACGATGGCCCCACTGGTGACCAACTTTCTAGCGCTCTCAACTGCGATGTGGCCCAGTTGGTGGTGTAGCTCCATAACTGACACAGGTTCGACGGCATTTGCAGAGTCCATGGCGTGTACTACCTTGTACAAGCGGCCTTGGGTGCGCAGTATGTGACCGATTCGATCCCCTTGCGGTGAGGTGAGATCAAGGTGCCCAGCTCCGATATGAGCATGGTACCCTTCCTCGTCAAGCGCTGCTACCGAGACGAGGGTATAACTGACGGATGGTGCGTGTAGAGCTCCGTGTAGGATCAGCTCTGATTCGGTGCCTCCGTTTGGCACTCGTACGACCAGTGTCCCGCGTCCTATGGCCGGGAACTTCTGCTGGTTGGCGGTATTCAGGAAGATCGGGGGTGCTAAAGGTGTGTACGATGTGAAATCTGACTTGTAGGGGCTGATGTGTCTCGTTGCACCTGAGTCATATAGCTCGACGCGGATCTGACTATCATCGTCAGCAGGGGGGATTACTGCCCCTGCCCATTCCTCTTCCTCCAAGTCAATCTCCTCCCCTCTTGATGTGGCATGTCATCGGTGTCTCCAGCCATGCCCAGCATCAAGTCTGGCTCGGCGCTCACGAGGTGAGTGCAGTCGACGGCTTCATCTGTGGCCATCCAAAACCCATCCCCTCGAAGTCGTACATGACGTTTGCTGAGCCTGCAGGTTTGTTTTCAGGTTTGAGGGTGCTGCTCGGCGTCTGCGTGGTCGACACCCCTGCGCTCTCCTCCTTATTTCTCTTAGGCAAGCGACATTCCCTGGCCCAATGGCCTGGCCTGCCACAGTTGTGGCAGTTCCCTCTGCGCTTGTGTCGTCTCCCATCATTTGACGCTGTGACGGAAAGAGCCTCGTCGGTGGTGGAGTCCTTCTTCCCGCCTTGTCCCCTCTGTCGACAGCTCTTCAGTCTATCTGCCTCTTCGCAGATCTGGTTAACGAGGGCATTGAGGTCAATGGTGGCGGCCTTGTGTACGATTAAGGCTGAGGAGAGGAGGTGTGAGGCGAACGTCGCGAGCTCGCTTGGGATGCCTTTCAGTATGGTACGCTCATACTCCTTGTCCGTCACTAATACCCCTGGAGTGGCCAGCTCCTCGCGCTTGGAGCACAAGCTGGCGAGGAATTCCCTCACATCGCCTCCCTTGGTTAGTGTTGCTTCAGCTCAAGCTGGTCATTTTCGAAAAAACAGTGATAACTCATTGAATAAATTACCTAAAATCATGAAAATATTCAGGTAGATAGATCTCCTTAAGGAGCCACTGTGATTCTAATACGACTTTTTGATCTGAGCAGCCATTGAAGCGCAATTTGATCAGCTTGGGTAGTGGCTCAATTTTTTCCATTTTTGAGCCACTACCCAAGCTGATCAAATTGCGCTTTAGTGGCTGCTCAGATCAAAAAGTCGTATTAGAATCACAGCGGCTCCTTAATGAGATCTATCTATCTGAATATTTTTGTGATTTTAGGTAATTTATTCAATGAGTTATCACTGTTTTTTCGAAAATGACTGGCTCGAGCCGAAGCAACACTACCCTTGGTACAGCGCATATCAAGGAAGGCCTGGTGGAGGTCCGCCTGTGCGTAAGCGCTCTTGGCTTGGTACTCCTTGGTAACCAGGTCCCAACACTCCTTGGTGGTGGCACAGCTGGTGAGTCGCATTTCAATTGTGTCAGGGAGCTTCTGTGAGAGGTAATAGGCGGCAACGGAGTCATCGTGCTCCCACTGTTCTATGGCTTCATGTTCCTCCTTGGTGGGTTGTTGGGCGTCCGTGGGTGTGGGGTAGACCTTGGTACCTGTGAAGTAACCCCATCGGCGCATCACCTTCATGGCGGTGCTGAAGCGCATCTTGAATATAGCCCAGTTGGAGCCATTGATATCGAGGCAAGGTATGTTCGCCGGGAGCTTGTCGATGGACGTAGGGGTGGCAGTGGAGGCATTAGATGAGGGGGTAGATGAGGAAGCGGTGGAAGACATCGGTAGCGAAGTAGACTTAGGTGACGAGTGGGCAGATATGTGGGCAAATGAACTAGCTGGACTGGCAGTAATGTTAGGGCCAGGGCCCATAACCTGTCGTAAGTGTATGAACCGGGGGTGAGTCAACGCGGACGCGTGCATGCAAAAGGGTCACTAGGTAGTGACAATGAACTCAGTATCCGTGCGTGCAGCATGATGACTGTGTATTTACCTAGGTAGTGACAATGAACTAGACTACCGTGAGTACGTTGGTGGGTATGAATAAGGGCGGCCAGCTCACCTCAGTATCCGTGTGTGCAGCACGATGACTGAGGGAGCACCTACAAGACTATGTACTTTATATACAGGAGAAGGGGTAAAGTTTGGTGCCATGGTAAT
Source organism: Russula griseocarnosa (assembly GCA_022884055.1). Classification (NCBI taxonomy): domain Eukaryota; kingdom Fungi; phylum Basidiomycota; class Agaricomycetes; order Russulales; family Russulaceae; genus Russula; species Russula griseocarnosa. The sequence goes on from JAGKRU010000053.1 coordinate 200,400, forward strand.
CTACTGTAAGGCGGATGTGCTAGTGATGACAGTCCCAAATGGCCCTGTCACTGCTCTACGTATCAGGGAGAGTACTAACGATCTATATACACTTATTCCCAGAGGGATGTGGACGTTGGGTATATGCGGGCACTCCGATGGGCGCTCCGGTGCCTCGTTCCGCGCTTACTCCGACAGACATGGGGGCCATGCATATGTGGGCACTCCAATGGGCGCTTCGGTGTTCCGTTCTGGGCTCACTCCAACATGGGGACGACTTCATGATGGGGATGAGTGAGTCCCCTTTTATCCCTCCTTTTATCTGTCATCTCATACATATTTACATTTACCAGGAAAGCCCAGGTCATCTTCAAGGCAGGTAAGAACCGCTGTCACCGTCAGGTCCCGGTGTTGTGCCAAGTCGTTTGATTGATCTGTAGGCTTGTCCTTAGACAAGGAGCCGTCCGCTTAGATGTGGGACGGAGAGACAATAAGATGTAGAGAAGTGCTCGTCGCGACTCTACGATACGTCGAGAGTCTGAGACACCCTAAGAGTTCAGTCTGGATGCTGGTAAACTTCCTGTATTCACAAGAAGAACGAGCCTGGAGGGCCGTCCTGTCTACTGGAGCGCTTATATACAGACGTGGGCACAGGGTTCTGAGTCAAGGGCTTAGGGCCCAGGGTCAAGGGTTACAAGAGACAATAAGGGCACAGGGTTTTAGATCCCGATCGTATCGTACATCAGTCATCAGTCTGGAAGCGAGAATGTAAGTAAAGAATGAGTCATCGAGACACGTAATCGTAACATTACCCCCCTCTTAACGTCCTAGCCACCGTAGGTGTAGATGGTCGACGGGCATCGCTGTCTGAGGCGCCTGTGGTCCGATGGGACGTGGCATGCTTCTTCACGAGTGCAGCGGGTGTGTGGGCGACGGCACGCTTGTTCCACGTGTCCCCACTGTGTGCATAGAAGACACTGGCGCAACTGGGTGCACTGTTCGGTGTTGTGATACCGTCCTTCGCACCATAGGCATCCCTCGGCTCTAGTGGTGCTCGGTCGCCAGTCCATGGCAAGGTCGTTAATGGCCTCTTGGTGTCTTTCTTGACTCCATCGGTTGTCGTAGATGTAGTCCCAGACGACTCGAGGGTAGACCCGAGCGTGGGCATTGGCCTCGGCCAGTCGTCGTGCCAAGTCCCAGGCAAGTCAGCATGTTCGGTGGAGTGTGTTCCTGGCATTTCGCACCACCAGTGCTTGCTGCTGAATTTCCCGCTCATAGTGTCAGTAGCAGAGGATCTCGGCGAGCAGTGTCTCGTCTCCCTCTTTGGTCAGCGCAGCATTAATTAGTGGCATGTAGGATGCTCCTTCCCTGAAGATTGCTAGCTGATGGTCAGTCATTATGGGTCGTGGGTAGTTGGATGGCCGGGCGTGAAGAGGTCGGGTGTGGACTGGGCAGTGAAGTCCCAACGTGGCCATCAGCTGAGGTGACCCTGATCTGTGATCTATTTGGATGAACGGAGCGAGGACCAGGTCGTCATCCCCCCTGGGGATGGTGAATCGGTAGATGATCCCATCATTGTTTCGGTTCCGATGCCACCCCGGCCCTGGCCATATGTTGACCTGGGGTTGTGGTAGCTGCGTCGTGTCTACCAACATGGGAGATGGGGATCGCGGTGTCGGTGGCGGTGGTGGCGTATCGTCTCTGACGTATTGAGGTAGGGGTGAGGGTGATCGTGGCGGACGTGGATAGGCTGGATCCGGAATAGGGGTGTTCACCCTAGGGGGAACGGGAAGGGGCTCAGCCTCCGGAGTGGGGGAACTAGGCCCCAGGTATGGGGGCGAAGGTGTCCTGGGCAGTACCTGGCCCAGGGCGTCGTGGGTCGTGGTCACATCAGTTGCTGGTTCTGAAAGTGATGGCAATCCCGGGACCAGGATGTCGTTGATGTCGATAACAATCCTGCCCGTTACGTCATTGGGGTGGAGGTCGAGGTCTAGGAGGTGAGTGTCTAGGTGACGGCGTTCTCCCGGCTGCGACTCTACGAACTCCCGGGCTTCTCATACATTCGCCCCATAGAGGTACCGTACTAGTCCGGCCTCAGCAACTTGCATGGAGGCCTGCTCGAGATGGTAGGCTTGTTGCCCTTCCAGTCGATAGGCTACAACGTTTGCGATCTCGGGACGAACTGTGTTGCGTGGTCGAGGGCTGTCAAGAAATGTGCTGGTGAGGTCAGGGGTGGTCTGGGATTGTCAGTGGCGTTCTGCTCGTTCAGCATGGTGAGCTTCGCCGTCTGGGTCACTGATGAAGGTGTGGTGGAGTTTGGGGGTTGTTTGGGAGTGTCGATGGCAGTCCTCTCATTCGATGCGACGAGCTTCATTGTCGTTGAAGGCGGCCATGAAGGTACTGAAGTCTGAGAGATATGGGGTCCAATAGGAGGGCATGTAGTGGAGTGGAGAGGATGGAGAATTGTTAGCGGTGATGGGGGTCCTTTTATACATTGGGTCATCCAGCCGTAGCGGATGCTTTGTACTGTTCGATCAATTCGTCAGCGTGTATGTCCTGCTGATCAACCCATGAGTCATCCGCAGTCGGGTACCCTTTCCAGTGCACGAGGTATTCAAGTTGCCATCCTTGCCCCTTACACCTGGCATCTCGGATGTACTCGATTTTGTACTCTTCTTGCCCTTCGACCAGGTCAGGTGGTGGCCTCGTGTAACTTGGTCCATATGCTTCCGTCTCTTTATAGGGTAGGAGGAGATCTACGTGGAAGACATTATGGATTTTCATCGATGGAGGGAGGTCTAGGCGATAGGCCACTGGTCCTATCCGTTCCGTGATTGTGAAGGGTCCATACCTTTTGGGCAGGAGCTTGCGTGTTCCTCTGACCTGAAGGTTTTTGCCCTCTAACCACACTCGATCACCTTCGTTCATTTCCGCTGGTTTACGTGCATCCTTGCCTCGCTGTAGTGCTTCCAGAAGTTTCTGGACCCATTCTCGTATCTCTTGGAGGGCTCGAACCCAGTCTGCTGATGCTGGCACATTGTCCGATTGGAACTTTACGTGTACCTGCGGTTTAAAGCCCATGAGGAGTTCGTGAGGCGTATGACGTGTCACGTCATGTTTCCACAAATTGTGGGTGTATTCTGCAAGTGGGAGTAATTTTACCCAGTTGTCCTGTCGTCCCGTGGTCCATGCTCAAAGATATTGTTCTATCCAGGCGTTCATCCTTTCCGTTTGTCCATCTGTCCGAGGGTGAAACGCGGTTGATAGGTTTTGTTGAATACCTAGGCTCTGGCACAGAGATCTTGAGAATTGTGATGCGAAGTGCGGGTCTCAGTCTGAGATGATCCTTTTTGGGATGCCTACCCAAGACGTTAGGTTGCGGAAGTACAGGTCTGCCACTCCGGGTCCATCGATGGTCTTGTTGCACGGTATAAATTTTACTGCCTTTGTGCACCCTTGGTCCACTATGGTAAGTATCGCATCAAAGCTGTCTGATTTTGGGAGGTCTGTGATGAGGTCCATCGATACGTATTGGAATGGGCCTTGTTCTACTGGGGTGTCGAAACGTTGCAAGGGTGCCTTTCTCCATGGTAGGTTTGTTTTTGTTTCTTGACACATAGGGCATCCTTTTACATATTCTTCTACGAACTTTCGTAACCTGGGGCCTTCATAGTGTTCCCGTACTAGCTCCCATGTGTTCGCTATACCTGGGTATCCCGCTGAGGGTGTATCGTGGAGTTCTCGGACTGCTTGTCTTCGTTTGTGTGGGTCGTCTGCAAGATATGTCTTTTTGAGGAAAAGATGGTCTTGTAGGAGTATGCGTGGTTCTTCTGAATTCACTCCCTCGTTAAGGTCTTTGCGACGAGACAGGAGGTCAGCAATGGTGTTAGACGTGCCGGGGATGTGTTCTAGGGTGTAGTCAAAGTCTTGTAGGAATTGAAACCATCGCGCTTGTTGCCCAGTGACTTTCTGTGGTTGGCGAAAGTATTGGAGGTTTTTATGATCCGTGCGTATGCGGATTGCATGGCGGGCACCAAGTAGGAAGGGTCGGCCACATTTAAAACCAAAGACTACTCCAGCAAGTTCTTTGTCGTGTGCATCATAGTTTCGTTCGGCAGGGAGTAAGCTTCGTGAATGGAATGCAATTGGGTGTATTCCATCCTCGAATTCCTGCATGAGGACAGCGCCGAGCGCATATCCTGAGGCATCTGTTTCAAGGATGAATTGTCGATTCCAGTCGGCGGTTCGTAGTACCGGATAGGATATGCAGGTGTTTTTGAGCTGTTCGAAGGCGCTTTGTTCCACTGGTCCCCACAACCACTGTTTGGCTTTCTTGGTGAGGTCGTTTAGGGGTCATGCCATGTGGGAGAAACTTGGGATGAAGGCCCGATAGAAGTTGCAGAACCCTAGGAAGCTTCTTACTTCTTTGACAGAGGTGGGAGCGGGCCATTTCGTGATGCCTTCTACTTTGACAGGGTCCATCTTGACCTTGCCTCCACCGATGATGACGCCTAGGTACTCAACCTCTTTTACGTGGAAGAAGCATTTTTCTGGTTTGAGGAAGAGGTCGTGGTGGGCAAGTTTTGTCAGGAAGTGATGGACTTTTGCTTTGTGATCTGTTTCATCGTCTTCGGTGGCCACTACTGCATCGTCCATATAAATTTTGAGCCATCCTTGCGCGATTTCTTCTTGGAAGATGTCATCCATCATGGTCTGGAAGGTGGCTGGCGAGTTGGTCAATCCGAAGAACATGACTGTGGGTTCAAAGAGTCCCTCGCTCGTCTTGAAGGCCGCCTTCCACTCGTCTCCCTTCTTAATTTGGACGTTGTTGTACCCCCATCGGATGTCAAATTTGGAGAATAGTTTTTTATCGGCAACATCATGGATCAGGTCGCTGATGAGAGGGAGCAGGTATTTATTGGGTATTATCCATTTGTTGAGATTTCAGTAGTCCTGCACTGGTCGGTACTTCCCGTCCTTCTTTTTAATGAAGAAGAATCCGCTGGCGTACGGGGAGTTCGACCGGCGGATGCGTTTTAGTCGTAGGTTACCGTCCAGGAATTTTTTCTGTTCCTCCTTTTCTTTAGGTGCCAGTGGATACACCTTCGCGTCGATGGATGTGGGTGCATCGGATTTAAGGTCTATCGCGTGATCCCAAGGTCTTTCACTGGGGAACCATTCGGAGGCCTGCTCGGAGAATACCTTTTCGTGGTTGTGGTACTCTGTTGGGACTAGTTCGTCCCATGTCCTCTGTTTCTTGTCCGCAGCCTGCTCTGCGAGTTGTTGAGCCATGGTGACTTTGGCTATTTTTTCATGGAACCACCCTCCTTCCTCTTCTCGCCAGTCGGTGCAGTCCGAGAGGATGAAAACCCCTGGCACTTTGCCAGCTGTCCAATCTATTTCTGGGTTGGCCGCTTCGAAGAATGGGTACCCTAGAATCAGATCGTCTTCCCCAATGTCCGCTACTAGGAAGCGGTGTCGATTTATTGTATTGTTGTACTGGACCATGAGATCCACTGCTTGAGTGATTCTTCCTAGTCGGTTGGTTGTTCCATCGACATTTCTAACTTTCTGGGGTTGTTTGAGCTCTACGGTGGTGATGTTGCTCTGCTTTACTATGTTAGGATTGATGAAGCATTCTGTGGCTCCACTATCAAGGAGTGCTTCTTGGTTGGTTCGTTGTTCGGTCGTGTATAGCGTAAGGGGAACCTTGATGAATTTATTTTTTGCTATGTACACCGAGTCTGTACTACAGGCCCGAGTGAGAGCCGTAGCGCTCAGGCCTCTGGAAAATCCTTGTTCGCCATTTCTCCCATGACTTTCTTTAGGAAGATGTCCCTTTGCTCGTCGTTGAGCTTCAATGCGTATTCGGCAAGTGCGTCTCCCTGGTCAAGCTTGTTGTAACTTGGTGGGGCTGTCTCGGGGGCCGTCGCGATAGCTTTGATACGCGGTTTTCTGTCAGGGCAGTTGCGTGCCACGTGTCCTTGTTTGGAACATTTGTAGCAGCGTCCCTCTTGTCGATGTTTTTGTTTCTCGGCCTTGGTTGTGGCCTTCCTGGCCACTGCACTTGTATCCATTGCGTTTGGGTCTCGTGGTGGAAGCATCCTTGGTCCTTGTCGCTGGCCCCCTCGGTTTCCTCCACGGCCGTGCCACGATGACAGGTTGGCAAAGGTGTTGTTTCTGGGAGGATTCCTGGGTTGGGTCGCAGAGAATTCTCCCTGTAGGCTTTGTCTTTTTAGCCATACTTTGTGATTGCGCTGTGCCGCGGTGGTCCAGCCTTCGAAGGAGTCTGGGTCTTGTAGTTGAAGGCATGATGTTGCCAGGGCTGTGGGGAGCCCTTGCGCGAACCTTCGGAGGACTTCCGGTTCATCAACGTTATGTCCTCCTCTATGGGCCAGTTGCTGGAAACGTGCTATATATGCATCCACGTCTCCTTTCTCCATCTTGAGTTGCCGTAATTCAGCATTGGCTCACTCGTGCTCCGCGTAATTGATGAAGGCTTTCTTGAATTCTACCTCCATGACGTCCCATTCGCTCATTTGCCAAGGGGGTACGACCTTCCTGACGCTGATGTTATCGAGCCAATCGTCTTGCATCATCACCCATCCTTCAGTGTCTTTTCCTTCGATGAGGGATAGGAAAAAGTTACATTTTTTGAATGGGTCTTTCGCGATATCCACGTCGTAGTTCATTCGCATATAGTGTTTGAACGCTGCAAGGAATTGTAGGGTGTTGCTGCGATCTCTGGTGAACTTGGTTGGTGTGACTCCTTCCAGCTTTCTTCCTCCTTTCAGTTTCTTTTCCTCATCTTCGTCCAGATCTTCAACTCCGAACGGGTCATCACCTGTGCCTTGTGGTTTTCTTGGCTTCATTCCCCCTCCTCTCGGCGTCTGTGAGGATTGTGGGTAGGTGGGTTGTGTGGGAAATCCTCCCGTAGTGGAGTGGTGGGATGAGGCGGGAGTGGGTGCTCGCGACCCGGGTAGTGGTGCACTTGTGGCATCCAACGTTGTTAGGTTGAGCCCTTCAACGAGCCATTCTTTAAGGTTTAGGGATAATTGTGCCCTTCTGTAGGCCTCCCAGGTGTCGTCTCGCTTCCTGATTTCAAACCAGAGTCCGTAACCGTTGGCGATTCCAATGACATGCTGATCTACGATCACGTAGTAGCCTGTCCATGGAAGTCTCACCGGTTCTACTCCGGTTATTTGAAATGTGAGCCCTGCGGTGTATTCCGCTAGGATCTCATCGGTTCGCTCGGGGGTTAATGCGAAGGGTAGTCGGATCAGGGCAGCGTCTTCTGCATCGAGCGGTCGTCGTCCTTCTTCATAGTCAATTCGATATCGCCAATCTCGTCCTCGGATCGGTTGTTTCTGCTTTGATGACGATGCCATTTTTTTAAAGGAGGCTCGTTCTAATGTCACCATCAGGTCCCAGTGTCGTGCCAAGTCGTTTGATCGATCTGTAGGCTTGTCCTTAGACAAGGAGCCGTCCGCTTAGATGTGGGACGGAGAGACAATAAGATGTAGAGAAGTGCTCGTCGCGACTCTACGATACGTCGAGAGTCTGAGACACCCTAAGAGTTCGGTCTGGATGCTGGTAAACTTCCTGTATTCACAGGAAGAACGAGCCTGGAGGGCCGTCCTGTCTACTGGAGCGCTTATATACAGACGTGGGCACAGGGTTCTGAGTCAAGGGCTTAGGGCCCAGGGTCAAGGGTTACAAGAGACAATAAGGGCACAGGGTTTTAGATCCCGATCGTATCGTACATCAGTCATCAGTCCGGAAGCGAGAATGTAAGTAAAGAATGAGTCATCGAGACACGTAATCGTAACAACCGCAATGGGTGGTTTGATGTGAACGACCTTCTCAGACAAGTTAATAACGTGATCAATATCTTTGAAGGTCTTACTAAGGGCTGGTCTCAAGGCCTTTTCCTATTCAACAATGCACCCAGCCATCAAAAGTGTGCATCAGATGTCATATCAGCATGAAATATGGTAAAAGGTGTGCTGTCTTTTCCTTGTTCCTCTCACCATCACCACCACCCAACAATTGCATCAGAGGCAAGTCCTCTCAGTCACACACGCTCCTTTGAGAGATCGCAGGCAGCCCACTTGGCCTTGGGCTCATCTTTATTTTACACAGCAGTGCTAGGACAATGAGTTGCTAACTCATTTTTTTTGTAGGGCCAAAGAAAGGGTGGATGCACCTCTCTAACAGTCCACACATGCGCAGCAGCACACTCCCAAACAACAAGCCACATCTCTTTTATTTCTCTGAAGACCACCCCTCCATGCCCAGCTGGTTCAAGGGCATGGAGATCATCATTCGGGAGCATGGTCTATGGCCTGAGGGTGACCTTCTCACCCAGTGCCCAGGCTTTCGATGCCCTTCTGGCTGCACAGACTGCTGTTGCTAATGCATTCTCTTTTTGCAGCCCAATTTTGTGTCTCAAAAGTCTCAGCTTCAAGAGCTGATTGAATCTCATGGCCATCTATGCAACTTCTACCCAAAATATCACTGCGAGCTCAACTTCATCAAGCAATATTGGGGCGCAGCCAAGCTTCATTTCTGTATGGCAGAGCATGCAGCAACAATTGATGAGATAGAGAAGAATATCATCCAATCCCTCAATGACATCCCCCTGCTTCACATCTGGTGGTGAGTCCTCCTGTGTTTTTGTTTGTATTTCCTGCATCTCATGATTCTCTAGTTATGCAAACCGGTCTGCACACTTCATATCAGCCTATCATGCTGGGCTTTCTGGATCACAGGCTGTGTGGGCAAACCAAAAGTACCATAGCCACTGTACTTTACCCTCAGAAATCATTGCAGAGGTGAAGTGTAGTGTCCTATCTTAGCATTTTGTATCACATGTGCCATTTTTCTTTTTTTCTTCTTCTTGTTTTTTATACCATTTCCATACATTTCAGGATACAAAACCCCAGTAGTACGACCTACACAATTGTTGAAATCGAGCTCACGCGGCTCAAAGTCTACTTACCGTTAGCACCCTTTTAATTGTTACCCGAGTTTATTTTCCATTCCCCCTGACGTGTTACATACATTTGGGTACTATAAAGTACATGTATTTACACCCGGGCACCCTCGCGCATTTGCCCCACGTCCCACACAATCGCACTCGTTTCCCACACGCGTCGCCGTTTTTCCAACACAAACGCGCAGGTAACCATTCCTTGAACCCTTGCCACTTTCACCTCGTCTGCCACTCTGCCTGCTGAGGGGCTGAAGCCCCATGCCTGCCATTGTCCGAGTCGCTCCCCGTCACCACTGTTCCCTGAATCCGATCGTTGCCTGCTGAGCAGTTGAAACTGTCGCTGCCATTGCCTGCACCCATCGCTGTCCATCATCGTGGCCATCCGCCACTGCTGCCGTCACGCACCGCTGTCACACACCGCTGCCTGCCGCCACGTCGCCATCATCACCTGAGGGGGCCAGAACCCTCGTTGCCGTCATTGCCTGTCAGGGGGCCGAAACCCTGCACCCGTTGTCACCCACCGCCGAATCCGTCGCTGCCTGTTAGGGGGCCGAAACCCTGCACCGCCTGCACCTGTCGCTGCCACGTCGCTGCGCCTGTCGCCGCTGCCATCCTCTCCTCCCTTGCTGCCACCGCTTATGTCATGTTGACGAAGGCCATGTTGCCGGGCTGCCCAATGCCATGCACCCATGGGACACTGGGACCGGAAGAACCACCAGAAGAAACCACCCGCGCTGAATAATGGCGCACATGACCCCGCCCGCAGACGCCCATTCCCGCGCCGCGCCGCACCACCCAAAACGACCCCGCCGCCGCTGCAGTAGAAGGCACAGAAGATGGGGGTGCACGCTGCACGCTGCACGCACCACGCTTCGCTCGTGGGGGTGTGTTGAAATCGAGCTCGCGCGGCTCAAAGTCTACTTACCATTAGCACCCTTTTAATTGTTACCCGAGTTTATTTTCCATTCCCCCTGACATGTTACATACATTTGGGTACTATAAAGTACATGTATTTACACCCGGGCACCCTCGTGCGTTTGCCCCACGTCCCACACAATCGCACTTGTTTCCCGCACGCGTCGCCGTTTTTCCAACAACAATATGGATTATGTTTCCCATTGTTTCATTGGAATGCATGCTAAGTATGTAGTTCAAGGTAGGTTTTCACCAGATTTTGGCCAGCTTATATAAGTGAAACCCTAGGGATAGATGCTTATATAACCCTCGTTGGTTCCTAATGGCGCCTGCCTTAGGAATACTGATAAAGGGCAGCTCAGTAAAATGCAGCATGGTTTAGCTAGAATTGCCATTGACTACACATTTAGCTTTAGCTTTAGCTGCCAAAACACTAGTTCAGCCAGCTGAACGTGCACTCATAATGGTGACTCATTACATTTCAACACTCCTTTTAGTGGCAAATGGTAGGCCCTTTACCAAACTCAGAAGGATACATGATCATAACAGTAACCATCTAACAAGAGCTTTTGCAGGCTTAAAACCACTGCACAGACAGAAATGTACAAGCAAATGTGTCAAACAAATTATGACAGAAAATGGCTATCACCAGAGATATACAGATATAAACAACCCATTGGACTCGGTATTAAATTTCCTTCCATCAAAGTTGTTCATATCAAAGGTATCTCTGCAAGTCATCATGAATTGAATATGCTAATCGGCGTTGCGTTTTGGTAGCCTTCCGACCACCGGTTTGCCTATGTAGATGTTATGAGTGTGTAGCATCAATAATAAAATCACACATACTTTTGTTCCTGGCAAACAAAACTTTCTGGCGCACCCTCCCAGTCATCCAAGACATACATCCCTGCCCCTCCAAGACGATGGTCGTCATCCTCAGCACCAAAAAGGTCCAGTGCTAGTTGCGTATGGATAACACCTGCATATGTCGTCACGCACCGAGGGTTGACAAGGATTCGAGCAGGCCGAAATAGGGAATTAGGGATCGACAGGCGTGTTGATGTTGACATGTCCTCGACTGGCACATCCGAATCAGGCATCGCATCATAGTCGGACCCAGCGTTTGCGTCAGGGTCGGCGTCATTTGGTAACCGGTGAGGGAGCCCCTTCAGGGCTTCCTCCTCCTCGTCATCACCCAGAGCGCGCTTACGACGAGCAACAGAATTTCTCAGATCCATTTCCTGAACACCTTCGCGGGCCTTGTGAAGCCAGAGATCTCGGCAAAACCACGCCTGGCTACTGTCCAAGCACGGCGCGTCTGGTGCACGCTCGGATGAAGTCTCTGTCGCGGTCACATTGTGGAAGTCCGTGCCTGCTCGGTACGAGATTCCCATGTAATACGATTGAGCAGGGTCGACGACGTGAGTCCCGGACTCGCAACAGAAGACCTGGAATGGCAAGTGCTGCGAGTAGCGAGCAGCGCCAATTCTATCCCGCGGAGGGACGGCGTCGGGCTTCGACGACGACTTCGATTGCCGGAACTGGTCACCATTGATATCGCGAGTGCGCCACCTAAACATGGTTTGGTTGAGCTACAACGTATAGAGGTTAACGTATTAAGGTGCACACCTATCGGAGAAGATGAAAAAGCCGTTATGCTCTGCCCAGTCCATACCACAGACCATAGTGGCATCATTCGCCTCGCTAACCTTAATCGTCTCTAAAATGTCGTTGGGACAGGTAAATCCCTTGAGCCAGATAACACGATGGAAGTTGATTCTACGTCGTTCATACAATTCCTGTAGGGGCTCAAGGGCAAGATTGCGCATATAAGCCTCCTCCGCGGGATAATAAGCCGCTGCTGGGTCCGCAGTCATACCAGGGACCCGTCTAATCCTGTATGGGACACCCAGTAAAATGAGCACCGCCTCTGACAGGTCGGTGAGAGTAGCTGTGGAATCTGACGAATCGTAATCGAGCATTGAGACAAAGAGTCTCGATGGGCCAAAGCGTTTCGCAAGTTGTACGATAACGGCAAGCTGGTCGACGAGAAAATGATCCGCAGAATGAATCACTATGCCAACGAAGTAGAGGTGATTCTTGCTTAAAAGATCGTCGAACGCATCTTCGTGACTATTCTGACCGAATGGACGGACGAGGGTGGGACAATCGGCAGCGACCCAGCCGTGGAGGGATAGGAGAGTCTCAATGGAGCTAATAACGCTCTGAGTGTCCATTTGAGCTGTGTCCGAGCCCACAATGCTATGCATAGTTGATTTACCCGACGATTTGACATAAAAACAGAAACTTACTAAGGTTTCTGAAAGCGTTCCCAGTAGTCATCCACACCATTGCGAACAATATCACTCATAAGATCCTCTCTTTCGTCTCTCCCGACCCGTGACTGCAAAAAAGCATGCCGTCTGGCATCTAGCGCATACTCCGAACCATGCACAAAGTCAAGGACACCATGGCCCTGTATTTCATGCGTTTTAGATGATGATGACTTGGAAGTGGTGGCGAGACGGATTAGAACGGCGGCCGAGATGAGTATGAAGATACGTGTCAGGTTGCGACGGCGGAATCCATAGGCCATACTGAATGAGCGGGAAGGGAACACGCGTCTGTCTGGTGCAAGCGGACAGGCGGAAGGCGGAGAAAGGACGTGAGGCTAAAGAATGTTGGTACTTCGGTCGACTCGTTGCTCGCTGTCAGCCCGGCGCCACGTTTGCCCGGACAGGCACCTCCTTCGCGGCCCGCCATCCCGCCAACGTGGACCTTGAAAATCGGCGGAATATTGGCCCCTCAATTCAATAATCTACCCATGGCAGTCGTACCGCATCTTATGACATTGGCCGATCTATCTGGGCCCCAGATTCACCGTGCTGTCAGCCATGCGTATCACCTCAAGCAGCTCTCCACACCCTGGCTCGCTCCACAGCTAAGTTCAGGAAAGCAACCTCGTCTGCGCATGCCTTCCCAGTCGTTGTTTAACAAGTCTATTGCCCTCCTTTTCTCAAAACGAAGCACTCGCACGCGTTTAGCTGCCGAAACCGCAGCGCTCTTGCTTGGCGGTCGCGCATTATTTTTAGGAAAAGACGATATTCAACTTGGTGTAAACGAGTCTCCGCGTGACACTGCGCGCGTCATAGGTGGAATGTGCCAAGGTATATTCGCGCGAGTGGGCGACCACTCGGAGATTGAGGTGCGTGAGACGTCGAGGGTTCTTAGTCTCTACTCATACATTCTGACACCTACCATTCATACTCAGGAACTCGCAAAGTACTCACCCGTACCAGTCCTGAGTGCACTGTCTTCCCTTTGGCATCCTACACAAGTTCTCGCAGACCTTCTCACACTTCACGAGCATGCACACCTCTTTGAGCCTTCCTCCACTCCACCTGGGCCTACGGCAAAGGGGCAGACAGAGCCGCTCCCAAAACTTCGGCCGTTAACAATTGCATACGTCGGCGATTCCGCCAACGTGTTGCACGATATGTTAGTGACCTACCCGCGACTGGGCCACAATCTACGCATCGCTACACCCCCAAAACCTGCATACCAGGCGCCCACACCCGTGTGGGACCGCGTCAAGGAGCTCAAATGCGATGAGAAGATCTGGTGGGGTGCAGACCCGAAGGAGGCAGTTCATGGTGCAAACGTAGTCGTGACTGATACCTGGTACTCCAGCCTTCACGCTATTTATGTTTGGTTAATTGATGTTTCACACTTCATCAGGGTTTCAATGGGACAAGAAGCGGAGTATGAGCAACGCATTCGCGATTTCACAGGCTACCAGGTGACAGAAATGCTCTGCCGCGAGGGAGGTGCCCATCCCGACTGGAAGTTCATGCATTGCCTCCCCCGAAAGAAGCATGAGGTTGACGATGAGGTAATACTTCGTATTTCATTACCAAAACACACAACTAATGCCTATTTGGAGGTCTTTTACGGTCCTCGTTCTCTCGTGTTCCCAGAAGCTGACAACCGGAAGTGGACAATCATGGCCATGTTTGAGTACGTGATGCGTTCCCCTCTGCGCAGACGACGAATACTCATCATACCCTCCAGTTTACTTTTCGGAAAGTGGGATCTCAGTGGTGAAAGAAAGCGTAGCAAGGTTCGGGATTCCTAGCGCATCGAAATTGCCGAGAGAATCGACAAAAGGGTGGGTTGTAGCTCATTTGCTGCTTCTTTTCGCCCATTTCGCGCATGGTGTGCGTCGTACGCTTCCACCGAAAGTATATACTATGCAATTACCCGAGGTTTTGCGCTGGTATGATAATTCTGACCTCATTATATTACCATCAGTGGTAAAGATAGATAGGTTAGCAGATTTACTGCACCAGTACTAGTGAAAACTGTGACACCCACATAAGTTGACTATATCCAACACACTCACGGGCTTCAGCGCCCGTGACGCTAAGCCTTCCAAAGTGGCCTACCGGTGCCTTTACACCACCACCGATTCCCTATGTGCTGGCGTGACTGTCGGACGATGGCACTGATCTCTACACTTCGAATTAGACGAAGGGGTGCTCAGCTCAATACGACTGGTATATAGTGCGGCCAACTTGCCTGTAGCTATCGACTCGGAGGTGAGATGGTCGACATCCAGTAGAATTGTCCAAACTCTATCCACGCATGGGTGACAGGGAAGCGCTCGGGGCGGGGCATGCTCGGACCCAGATATCTAGCATCGGAGATAATCGGACCTACTGCTGTCACGGAAAAATGAGGACGATTGACGAAAATGGGGACTGATAAGATGTTTAGCTCCAAAGGCCTGGACGGTAGTTACCGAGGCATCGAAGAGGAACGAAGGCTTTGAACGAGATTATTGGCTCGGGACTTGACTGGACAGTCGAGGTCGGGGGCGGGTATTGAGCGGGGGACGGTGGAGCGATAAGATCCGAGTGAGGATGTTGATGAAGACCGACAGACCGCGAAATGAGCGCAGGGTTCGTGTGAAGTATGACGCAAGGAAAAGGTTTAACACAAATTTATACCGCTTTCTTTTTTTTTGGCGATTTGCCCCCCACATTGCCAACATCCCGACAATGTCTGAAGAGAAACGCGACGTCAGAAACCCCATCCTCTTCGAGTGCGCATGGGAAGTCGCAAACAAGGTCGGCGGTATCTACACCGTCATCAAGTCAAAGGTCCCTGTCACCGTCTCCGAGTTTGGCGACAGATATACCCTCATCGGTCCCCTATCGTACAAATCAGCTCCCATGGAGGTGGAGGCAGAGGAGCCATCCGACCCTCACATCGCTGAAACCCTCGAGTCGATGCGTGTCAAGGGTGTCAAATGCCTTTACGGTCGCTGGCTTATCGACGGCAATCCCCACGTTCTTCTCTTCGATACCGGTAGCCAGTATCACCGCCTTGACGAGTGGAAAGGCGATCTCTGGAACTTGGCAGGAATCCCAACGCCTCCCAGTGACCACGAAACGAACGAGAGTATCGTTTTTGGCTACGTCGTCGCATGGTTCCTTGGCGAGGTCCGTCCGATCCTCTTCGTCCGTTCCAAGTGCGTGCTAACTTTTTCTCTCTCGTGTTCAGTATCTTTCCCGGCAACTCAGTACTGCTGTCGTGGCACATTTCCACGAATGGCAGGCCGGAGTCGCCATTCCTCTCTGTCGGAAGCGGCACATCGATGTCACCACGATCTTCACTACACACGCAACACTTCTAGGCCGATACTTGTGTGCCGGCTCGGTTGACTTTTACAACAACCTTCAGTACTTTGACGTCGATCACGAAGCGGGAAAGCGTGGCATCTACCACAGATATTGCGTCGAACGCTCCTCGGCACACTGCGCAGATGTCTTCACCACCGTTTCTCACATCACTGCCTATGAAGCCGAACATCTCCTGAAGCGCAAACCCGATGGTGTCTTACCAAATGGTCTTAATGTTGTCAAATTCCAGGCCATGCACGAGTTCCAGAACCTCCATTCAACCTCAAAAGAGAAGATAAACGAGTTCATACGAGGTCACTTCTACGGACATGTCGACTTTGACCTCGACAATACGCTCTACGTATTCTCGGCTGGTCGTTACGAGTACAGAAACAAAGGACTTGACATGTTCATCGAAGCACTCGCGCGTCTCAACTATCGGCTACAATCATCAGGCTCCACGACTACCGTCGTCGCATTTATCATCACGCCTGCTCAGACCCATTCCTACACCATTGACTCGCTGAAAGGCCAAGCCGTAACAAAGCAGCTCAAGGATACGGTGACAGAAATTCAGAACAGGGTCGGGTCGCGGCTCTTTGACATGGCTGTTCGCTCGAATGGGTATGCTTCCCCTCGAATCGAGGGTTCGTAGTCCTGGCTTACCGAACATCAAAGCGACTTTTCAAAGCTCCCCTCGCCAGAGAGCCTGCTATCTGAAGAAGATAAAGTGCAGTTGAAGCGGCGCATTTTCGCGCTCAAGCGTAACTCCCTACCCGCTGTAACGACACACAACATGTCGGATGACCCGAACGACCCGATTCTCAATCAGATCCGGCGTGTGAGGCTCTTCAATGCGACATATGACCGCGTCAAGGTCGTTTTTCATCCAGATTTTCTCAATGCGAACAACCCAGTTCTTGGCATGGACTATGAGGAATTCGTCCGAGGGTGTCACCTCGGCGTTTTTCCCAGCTATTATGAACCATGGGGCTACACACCTGCTGAGTGCACCGTCGTATGCTCTCGCTATTCTCTCGCGATCCTACAGCTCGACTGACAATGATGAATAGATGGGCATTCCATCCATAACAACGAATCTGTCGGGCTTTGGCTGTTTCATGCAGGACATGATCGACCGACCGGAAGACGAAGGCTGCTACATTGTTGACAGGCGGATGAAATCCCCAGAGGACTCTGTCAACCAGCTTGCCGAAAACCTCTTCTCGTTCACAAGGAAGACGCGGAGACAGCGGATTAACCAGCGTAACCGCGTCGAGCGTCTCTCACCACTGTTAGATTGGAAGAATTTGGGTATCGAGTACTCCAAAGCTCGCCAGCTTGGTCTTCGCCGCGCATACCCCGACGCATTTGCCTCCAATAGCGAAACAGAAGACGAGTTCGACTTCGCCTCTGGTCCAGAGAAGCTGGCAATTAGCACTCCAGCGAGTCCACGGCTCAGGATGACGGGCTTTGCGACGCCAGGGGACATCGGAACGTTGACCGAAGAGGTGCCTTTCATTACGTCACCATTATCAGGGTGCCTGACAATTTCCGCAGATGCAGTCGCTCAGCACTAGTGACTATCGCGGAGGCTTCCAGTGGCCGCAGTCGCATGAGGATGAAGAGGACAGCTATCCATTGTACGTGCCTCCTCGATAACTCGCCTTGTAGTCTAGCATTGACGTGTCGTCATCGTAGCCCGCTAGTGATGAAGGTGCGCTCTCGCGCGTCGTCAGTCATGTCCGGTGCCAGTACACCTGGCGGCGGTCCGTTCAAGTCTCTGAGCGAGGGCGACCTGCGCAAGGCGGACGCGGCACTATCGCAAGTGAACGGGGCCGTAAACGGTCAATAAGCAACTTGACGGCCCGGGAATGGCGAAACTTGAGCGAATTTATAAATGTTTTAACCTCAATGGATCCGCTTTTTTTCTTGCATAATATGTCTGTAGTATCTGTACCATATGCTGAACGAAACCAGGGTACCTGGTTGACTAGAGCGTACCGAGGTGTGTATACGTATAGGTCACGCCACATAGAAAAGACGCAAAATAAAATGAACTGTCATCTCGGACCACTTTTACTTATTTCTCATCCGCTCTTATATTCAGCCGGCTGCTTTACCTTGTTGTTTCACCTTCCCTTCCTCACCTCTCACCATGTCATTTAATTTTAATGGCACTTTTGTCGGGTCTTCCGGTGACCTCACTGCCTCACAACTCTACGCGAGCTCGAATATAGATTTTGCTCAGCTCAACTGGTTCGAGAGACAGTGGATGGCATGGTACTTGTGGATTGGAAACCCTCTCATTGCAACCGGCATCGCATCTTTCATCCTCCACGAGGTTCGCCCCCACTTCATGCCCTCCGGACCATGGACTGACCTTTCTTACTTGCCCAGACCGTCTATTTCGGTCGCTGTATACCGTGGATTATCATTGATGCAATCCCATACTTTCGCAAGTGGAAGTTGCAACCCAACAAGGTACCTACGCCAGAGGAGCAATGGGAGTGTACGAAGGGTGTCCTCTTTTCCCACTTCACCGTTGAGGGGCCAGCTGTAAGTACACCATTTTGGTTGAGTTGATCTACTCGTTAACTGGGTCTACCCCTGTCCTCTACAGATCTTCCTCTTCCACCCCGTCGCTGAGTCTTTTGGCATGAACACTTGGCAGGTGCCTTTCTCGTCGTGGCAAACCATGCTCCCGCAACTCGCATTCTTCTTTTTCTTCGAGGACATGTTCCACTATTTCTGTTCGCTCCATTTCGTTTGCTTTCCCCAGCCCTCTCTGACGCACTCCTCCCTATTTCTGCAGCTCACCAGCTCCTCCACACACCCTTGCTTTACAAACATATTCACAAGCTCCACCACAAGTATTCCGCGCCTTTCGGTCTCGCCGCCGAGTACGCACATCCTCTCGAGGTCATGATCCTCGGAACGGGGACAATTCTCGGACCACTGCTCTACTGCTGGGTCAAGGCAGACTTGCACATCGTCACCGTCTACATCTGGATCACCCTCCGCCTTTTCCAGGCCATTGATGCACATTCCGGATACGGTAAGTCTATGTCGTCGTGCCCGGCGCTTGATAACGAAAACAAGTCACTGACACTTCTCTTCCCGGATGAAGACTTCCCGTGGTCGCTCCAGCACATCGTTCCGTTTTGGTCTGGCGCCGAGCACCATGACTTCCACCACATGGCGTTCGTGAACAACTTTTCTACCTCGTTCCGTTGGTGGGATCGCCTCCTCGGAACTGACAAGAAGTATCTGGCATACCGCGAGCGGATGCGCGCCGCTACAAAGGGTCTCGATGCTGTTCAGCGCAAGGCTGTTGAGGAAAAGATGGTTGTAGAGGAAGAAGAGGCAGGTTTCGCTGCAGAAAAAGAGGTAGAGCGCCAGGCGGACGGAAAGAAAAACCAATGAGGATCAACACTCATAAGGACGCTTGCGTCTGAGGCATCACCTATACTCACCAACTTAATGTATGCTATCTATATATATACCTTAAATCAGCACCAAATGACAACTCAGTACTTAGGTGTTAACCAGTTACCCCCCAATGGTATACCAATGACAAACGCTACTATTGTACAATGGAACTACTGCATTGTACACCCGAATACTCTGCTCATCTATGATCTACGATCTTTTAGTTCATGCTAATTTGCTGTTGTCCCACTACTGGTAACCTTGGGATCGTCAGCTGGCTTATTGGCATTGGCATGAGTCGCTGCATTTGTCGTTGTCGAGTTCGCGTTCTTTCCCTTGCCCGGCGGAGGAGGATGGTACACTTTCTCCTACAATACTCTCAGTCGATATCGTACATCGCATTCTGCGAGGAAACACGCACTTTTTTCTTCTTTTTTTCGGGCACCGGGGAGGGATAGGCCAGCTCAGTAACCTCCTGCCACTCCTTATTCTCCTCGAACCGCTTGCGGATCGGAGCAAGCAGACTGACAAGGGCGTCTGCCACAGCACCCTTCAGATCCTTCGGATGAACATCACGCTTTTCAAATGCTTCCTTGAGCGCATCGTACGTGGAGAAGTGTATCGGGCCGCCGTACTTCTCGTCTCTCGATACGCTGAATACCGTGCCCGTGGGTGCACCCTCGGTCACGAACGGCTTTTGCTCCTCCGCACTGCCGCCTTGCGGACTATCAGAGTTTGCCACCTTGCCCACTGCACGCTCGAGCCGAAGTTCTGATATGGGGATGAGAACGGCCTCGACGAAGGAGAGCACACCGTTGTCTGTGACGTTGCCTTCCTCGCAGAACGCCTTTTTGATCTTGCGCCGTATGGCATCGGGAGGGTCAAGAAAATCAATCTTCGAGTCTGGGTCGGAAGAAGACATTTTGCCTCCTGCCAGGCCGGGGACCATCGCATTCATGAGGTGGGCACGCTTGGCATAGCCAAGGCGCGGAAGGTAGAGTTCTGCAAAGGTGAAAATTTTCCGCTATAAATACAGGCCATTGTCATCAAAAGATGTGTGAAAAATTCTAGCAAAGTAGATAAATGCGCACGCACCTGATCTACCCCGCCAAATTGAAAATCCACATCCAAGTAATGCTCATCCAGCGCCTGTAAACCGGGATAGAGCAGGCCGCTCAATAGTGGACTCTCGACCTGTTTCACGACCTCTGCGCCGGCCTTTTTGGCATCATGCTCGGTAACGGTCGCACATAACCGGTAGTTGTCGAGATTGTACTCCTTTGTGAGCTGATAAGACGAACCCTCGACGAAGGTAAGTCTCGAAGTAGGAATGCCGAGTGACTCAAAGACGGCCAGGAGGACGAATTTGTAGTATTTGGTGCGATGTCCGACTAGCTCAAGAGGAGCCTTCATGTTGTCGAGGAAAGCATGAATATCTGTGGATATATGTGTCAGGTGCCGTGGTATGAAAATCGCTGTTATGCCCACCAGCGAGCAAGATCTTGACCTGCCCTTGAGTCAGTTTTGTGGCTTTAAAGAACACGCTCTTCTACACGCTCACCTCGACATCCGCTCTCAAAAAGTCTGAAATCTTGGTTAGCGGCACAAAATACCCGACGTGCGCTGAGGAAACCACAAGGATTAATCAGGGTAACTGCGATTTTCAACGTAAGCTCTAACCCACGTCTTCCAGTCGGCGCCGTTCCTATATTACGATTTGTTCATACTGTGGCACGGTATGTACGTGATCTCGAAGAGCACGCACCCCAGTAGCACTTTGGAGTCTTGCCCTGGGCGAGCAATGTCTTGATAGAGTCTCCGCCAAGGACTTCTTGCAGACGTCGCGTTATTAAGCTATACTTTTCATCCGGTGTTGCCTGCGACATTCTGGCTAAATAGAAACGTTGATAAGAGAGTGCGAGTCATGCGAGTTATGCCATGCCAGTTTCAGTCCGGGTATAGCCGAGAAGTATAGATTAGATCTGTAGTTATCCTAAGCTACCTCACTCTCTGCTCCAGCTACGCCTTTGAATCCAAAGCACAACCAATATCCCTCATTAGAAGCAGCCCGGCTGGAGTCTGGTTTGATATAGAAAACGTTGTGGAAATTTGGATTGAGGTAAGATGTACGAAATTGGTGCAACTCGGGGTGCTCGAAGTGTTTGAGCCTATATCGCCATTCACCGTGTTCGTCGAGAGGTGATACAAAGGGCACTCACAACAAGACTCCACCACTCTTACGCCCGATGCTCTTCGCAGTCCGCAAGTGTTTGGCTGTGAAATCCCACACGGCATGACAAATGTCTAGCGAATCTTGTGTATCGTGTGTTCGATTTCCAGTTGCGTTCGCTGCCATGTCCGACAGTATTACATCTGCCTTTCCATCAGGATTAGCCTTTGCACATATGATTGCTTCCAGCAATGCCGCCGTCTCTGGTGCAAGGAAGTCCGCTTGAAGTGTATGTACACCCGGCATCGGCGCAATCCTTAACCTGTCCACCGCAATCACAACGCCTCTGCCCCCCGTCTCCACGTCCGCACCCCCTGCGCTGTTACTCCAGTGCTCACTCGGCGCATCGAGGCTGAGTCCCCATCGTCCATCATCACCTTGATCCGACCTCCGCTTTGTGCGCGCGTGGGCCCATGCCTCTCCCTGCCACCCCATTAACCCTGCGACGACTTGGCTCCACCCTCCTGGTGCAGCGCCGAGATCTACCACCGCGCGAACATCCCGGGCACGCAGAAAGCGGCGGTATCCATCGTTAATTTCAAGTAGTTTGAATGCTGAGCGGGAACGGTATTGTGCAGGGTGAGATAGACGCTTGCGAACGTAGGGGTCGTCGAAATGACGAGCAA
This sequence comes from Russula griseocarnosa, assembly GCA_022884055.1. Taxonomy (NCBI): domain Eukaryota; kingdom Fungi; phylum Basidiomycota; class Agaricomycetes; order Russulales; family Russulaceae; genus Russula; species Russula griseocarnosa. The sequence continues at coordinate 222,264 of JAGKRU010000053.1, forward strand.
GCCACTGCTTAGAGGAAGGTGAGAGGGATTTTCCCGCTAGGCGGGTCACTGTTGGAAGCATGACGAAAGGGAGCGGGATTTCCGGGCCGGATTGGGCTTGCCCCACCATTTGCGCAACCAGTCGCGAACACCTCCACACCATGAGTTCTGAGAAGCGACTTGCACCTGGATTCCGCCAAGTAGATGCATTCGACCCCGATGACAACTATGAGTGCGATGAGGACGGGAATGTCATCGAGGAGGTCTCCTATGTTACCCTCGATCTTGGTGCTGTTGAGCCTACCCTCGTTCCGAGTAGTTCCACATATCGTCTTATCGTACGTGGATATATTCCTTGCTCTCTCCACCTCCACACTAGACTTATACTATGTAGGGCTTGGATACAACAAGTCCCTTTCTTCAGCTCTCTGGCACTATTTTCCAGGGCGTACACCAGTCACTGCTGGGTACTGAGGTCCTCTTTACCGAGGACAAAGGTTCGTCTTGTTGATGCGCGTATATGCGTGCCACTTATGCCAACATATCAGGCCTCGACGATCAAACAAGACGTAAAGTAACCCACCTCGCCAACACTTCTCAACGCATTCGCTTCAAGCAAGTCGAGGTTCGGCCAAAAGACGCACCTCCACATGAATCCGTGGGTTTATCAACCCGTGGAAAGGGCAGGGGTGCACGCAACAAGCATAAATCGAACGCCGTGGGTGACGACAATATCGTGGACCTGATAACTGGCAACGTCGATCCGGGCGATCTCCCTCCGCAGCGTCGCAGGGGCGGGAAGGCGAAAGGCTACTGCCGCGGCGGAGATGAGCCCCAGCCCGGGCCCTCGCAGTCCCAACCTGGGAACATAGAGCAGGAAGTCGCGCCAGAAGAGGCATCACTTGCACCCGAGATCCCAATGGAATCATGAATGGGTCAATTGGGGACTCTCCTTCATTGTACGGCCGGACTGCTGCCTCAGACTAGCAAGCTTCACCTCGTTGTGGGCTATGAGAACATAAAGAGTGTATGTGATGATCCCTATCCTTGATCTATACGTCAACCAAATGCATGTTTATAGCATCACGGGAGAATCCCACTATTTTGCACCGTCTTCCTCTACAAGTGTTTCTCAAGGATTAATTGAGACGATGGGCGGACGTTCCCTACCCTTTGATGATGAGAAAAGCTGGGTCCTGCATCCTGGGCTATTTGGCTGGGAACATAAGGTTACCAAATACGAGCAGAATACTACAATTTGCTGCATGCAAATCAGAGTTTTAGTCTGGAAAAACTCATAGAAAAATTTTATAGATTTATGTCTAAAAAACTTTGAAGAAATAGTCGGTCACTGTACAGTACTTTTTCTGAAGAAAAAAAAACACTGACAAAAAGGAGAGCGCCACCACTGGCAAGGCCGTGCTGGCGCCGGCGGTGCCGCATTCTCCACGCTACAAGCTTCAAGCTTCAAGTTCTACTAGTCACAGTATTTGTTTGTGACTCGGGCCAGTACTCAGCTTCGTGCTTCCGGGCATTCAGAATACATATCCTAACATTTCTTGCTGCAGGTCAACTACTACTGTCTTGTGGTCATATCAAGTCGCACAGACCAAAACTTCAAATTGTACTCTTCCGATAAAAAACCATTTTCAAGGGTCGTCATCCAGTCATATATACCAGCGGTCTTATGACTTCAGTGCCCCAAGATATGCTTCAGTCTGGGCTACGATAGTCGGTGGCTGTAATGACGTGATGGGGCAGTGGGTACATATGTAAGCTTCGCCCGCTGCTCGCTGCTCTCCAACTATCCCCGGTCATAGCTAATGGGTGCTGTCATGGCTCCTCCACCCAGGCTTTGACCACCCTGCTATGTTGTGCTCAAACAACACATTGAGTGTCCTGAACTTTGGCGCGCATACAACCGGGAATCCGGGATAAAAGTGCGAATTCAGCTAAATGCCGATTGAGATAAATAATGTTCTCCCGGTGCGCCCAATTGTATTGTGATGTGATGCTACGATGCTAAATAAACTACTCTCACTCCATCTGCACTTATATCGCACGCCCCAACCAACAAACCCGGACATAACAGTATTATACAGTATGCTGATATCGATAAGCGTGGGGTTCACGCGCCATTCAACTACTCGGGTCGGGTCATTCGTCTGTTCATTCTATTCAAAGGTAGAAGCACGAAGGTGACAAGGTGACAACTCTTAGAATCATTGATTGATGAACGTCGCTAACAACTCTCAACACCCTGTCGATAACTCTATGCCGTCAACAACTATTTAGTGTGTCCAATATCTGGAACGCGACCAGGATCGCCCATCCGAGTGCCACTCGTCTGTCTTTGTTTAACTGTAAGGACAGCCAATACTTCGACCATGATCTTGACATATCATCAAGATAATGGTCGAATTATTGATGTACCTCACAGTTGTAGTTGGATGAACTATGTAGAGCGGGGATCTCCAAAATAGTAAAGAGGTTTTTGATCCAGCTGAAGAGTTCGGTGGACATTGCACACGAAAAAGACAGGTTATTACTGTATCATAGTTCAGTCTGGACCAACAGTCGCAGCGAGGTGGCTTACTGTTAAGCATTGTAGACTTGATCCGAACTCCATGCAATTTGACCTAGAGAACCAAAAAATTCATGACAAACCGAGGATAGTCTGAATCGAGTTGCGCGGATGACGCGCGTCACGAAGTGCAAGGAAGGACATCACCCACGTACAGGTCATCAACACTACAAGCAGCAACGTTCGTCATAAGTCGTCACTGGCTCAGCTCGGGTGTACTGTACATCGAGCCCCGCGCACAACAGAGACCGGTCATGGCGCAAAAACGTCGGTCAATCGCAAATCACAGCAGTTTAAGCGAGGGCGCCCCCCACACGCCCAAGGCCCAAGGGTGCAAGGTTAATACATGAAACAGTGAGTTCTGCGGGTCGAGAAAACAAATCACCGACGTAAATGAGGTATCCAGTCAAAATCATTGTCATCTGTTGGTTTACTCATCGACGGACTTCACGCTGGCCTGCAAGATGCAGAACGGGACGCGATAGAACATACAGCCCTGTAAATAAGGAGATACTCAGTCCTCATAGGGATCTTAAGTCCATGCTCACCAAGCCTCATGCCCCTGAGGGCAGCGGCAATCGTCGGGACAACGGGCGTGTTGCTGGTATGCCCCTGTATACCATGAGCACAGGGCTCTGCTAGAGCCGATCGAGGAGGACAAACACCCGCTCACGAGGGAGATGCCACGGAGGAGAATTGGTTTCGGACTGTCACGGTATACGATGACTCGGTGTGTAGGTGTAAAAATCTTGGTGGCGTGGGAATGAACTATGCACTCCTGCATATTATTTTCGCCCACACAGTCATTCATTTGAGAGTAATCGTGCCAACGTCTGTATAAGCACAACCAGTGAATCATATCAAATACAAGGGATAAGGATATTTGAATACACGAAAAAACAATTGCCAAGGTCCAACCTATGCTATGTATGCAATTTCAAAGCCGTTACACTCTCAGTGGAAGAAGTGGGAGCGGATTCATCGGTGGGGGGAACTTCGGTGGAAGGAACTTCGTTAGGAGGAACAGTATCGTTGTTATTTGTTGTTGAGGTTAGGACCTCGTCCATCTTCCGCGTAGATTCGGGTGCGTCATTTGAAGGCCTGGACTCGCTCTGCGCTTCTGGCTCAGCTGGAGCGGTGGAATCACGCGGACCTGTATAGGGCTGTTTCCACTGGAAACTATTGTAAGGCTGCTCCTGTGTCTGAGCGGCGGCGGAAGACGTCAGTTTAGTCCCAGCCGATGACGACGACGCGGCCGGCGTAGACACAGGGTTGGCAGGGGCACCATAAGGATACTTGATTGGAGGCACGTAGGCTGGTTGTCCAGGCGCGTACTGTGCAGGGGTATACGGGTAGGGGAAAGTGCCAGATGCCATGGCATTTGCCACCGAGTCTCCTTGGGTGACTCCGGCGGCGGTTGCAGAGGATGAGACAGTTGACGTGGGAAACTGTGGGTAATGAAATCCCCAGGACCCTACCGCATATGGGTACGCTCCAGTACGAGGCTGGTAGGGAAATTGAGCAGCCTGTGACTCTACTGTGGTCCCTGCTGGCTGGGTTAACTGGGACGACGACCCAGCTTGATCTGGTGTCACAACGCGGCTCAGATTACAAAATCTACGAGAGGCGGTAAGTACGCACGCTCCGGTTCGGGCGCCGCCTCTGTGGGTTTCTGCCCAATTGTCTGCCCTTCAAGGTTACCAAAGACGACGCTGCCCCACTTGAACTCGCGCTTGATGCCACGATCCCACAAAACTTCCACAGACTTGGACTCTTCGATCACCCTGACAAGCGAAACTTCAAATATGCCAGCACTAACGCGAATCTTGATTCTGGACATGGGCGCAAGGGCAAGCAAATCCTTCCGGATCTTGTCCTGCTTGTTCGCTTTTTTGGCTTCAAGTATGAGCTACGTGAACAGTATGATAAGCAAAGGAGTCCTGGAAAAGGGTCTGGTAACGCTCACAGGGTTATGCTGGGGGCATAGAAGTTGAAATTCCATCTTCTTGACCACCTTGACTGCGTCCTTGTTGGGCGTCTTTGCATCTACCGAATCAGGGGGGACGTTCTGTGATGGTGATGGCGGGATTCCACCGTCAACATCCATGGGCGTGGGGAGACTTGCGGCACTAGCCACATCCACGAGCACGACGTCCTTCTCCACTTCGCCGAGTTCCTTGTAGACTATTCCATGTTCTGCGCCATCGCGCGCACACGATATATGGAATGCTTTAGAGCACTTGCCTCTGGTGCACTGGATCGGGGCGCCATGCATCTTAGGGCGATTCTTGGAACACGCTGTACATTTCTACGGATAGAAACCTGGTAAATGAACAGCAGATGTTGGCAAGAGGGATGTCACTCACCAAATTCCATCGATCTTTCACAATAGCATCTACCCCAAACACCATCTTTTCCTGCTTCCTTGCACCATCCTCGAGCACCGGTCCCGTCTCGGTTTCATCCAACCAAGTCTCGGGAAGAACCCGCGCACAGCTCTCATGTGCCATCCACACCTTCGTATCCGCATAAGCTGGATGCTGTACGAGGGGTTTGTCGTGCACCGGAAGCAGACCCTCGCGCGATGTTGAGACACAGAGACAACATGGGAATGGGCCGAGTTCAGGCGGCCGCGGCCCAAGTTTCAACCGAATGGTGAACCTGGGCAGAGGAACGTTAGGTGCCTGTGGTGAGACCTTTGCTTTCTTTATCGAGTTTGGTGTGTCATTCTCGTCTGACTTGCGTTTCCGAGGTGACGAAGAAATGAACTTCGATTTGGGCTTTGCTGCTTTTGCCATCGCGAGTTCCTGATCCTGAAGCAACTCGTCGACATTGATGCGGACACTATTAATGATAGAGGTCGATATATCAAAAAACAGGATGATATCAATGGACGATACCTGTAGCTGACGCAGTTACACGCTTGCGCCTTTCGTCCAATCTCAATCCAACTATCAAGGGCAAAATTGACGCTTTCCGCGCAGTTAAAGCCGAGATTAAACCCAGCGTGATAGCCTCTCGGGAACGTTATGACAAACTCGCCAGCGTTTTGAACGAGAGTATTGGGACGACACGACGTTTTTGCGAGCATCATAGGTGACGCGAGATAGCTCTTGTGCCTGAGGAACTGCGGACATCTTGAGGGCTCCGGGAAATGTCCTGTAAAGTAAAAGTCAACGATTAATTAAAAACGTGGATCGTCCAACGTTTCACCTCTCATTGTCTGCTCCAGAGCAGAGGCACGGGCTTGAGGAACAGCATACCAAAATTTTCCGGCACCGAAGTGAATGTAATTGATGCTAAAGAGATCCATATCTTCGACATGCCATGCAAAAGTTGCCCGCCACATGCCAAAGTACAGATAGGGGGTGTTTACTCCTGGGAGGCCATTCGACGAACTGGGTAGTAGGCGGCTGAGCAAAGATGGGAGATGAGCAACGTTCCACGTTTTGGTCTTATCCGTGAACAAGGACCCTGTTAGATATTTGTTAGCTGAATTATGAAAAAGTATGGGACCACGAGTACAACCTTCCATATCAGCACCATACATTGCTGGTGCTCCAAACCCACAATTCCTCCAAAATCTCCTTTCCAAGTCTTTACAGAACTCGGGTGTGTAGTCCTCCGATCTTGTATTGGGTGGAAGCCAATCGGTGCGGGGGTTGAAAGACTTTAGGAAGGCGGCATCGGCAGCTGCTCTCTCGGCGAGGTGGGCGTCTCTCATTTCTCGTGTTTGCCATTTGCGTTTCGGCTTGGCTGTTTGAGGTTTACTATCGCGTCCTTCATCATCATCGGTGTTCTCTTCTTCCTCCTCTTTGAGACGCTCCGGTGTAGGAAGAGATGAGACGTTGGTCAAATGCTCCAGCAGTGGTTCACATGAGGAAAGGTTCTCAGGGGAATTAGGCACCTTTAAATCTCCATTATTTGAAGGGGATTTAGGAGGTGTTGGCACGTCGCCATTCGATGTTGAGAGTGGGTTATCGACCTCAGTAGCTACAGGAGTGGAAACCGGGCCGGCTGCTGCCGCCTTAGTAACGTCAGGCTTCGATCTCTCCCCTTTCTTGGCCCGTGATTTGGGCGGTGGTGGTGGTGCATTCCTTCGTGCATGGTGTAGACCGATCTCGTCAACACTGGGCGCACGGCGGTCTTCCCTATTACAGAGTTCCGCCCACTCGCGCACGCTAAAGACGCGTCGTTTCTCTACGTTCTGCTGCCGGAAGAGGCCTCCGTGTCCAAGCATGTGTTGCTCAATAGGGCTCCTTAACTTCACGTTCGCCAGCTGAGGGTTCAACGGAGGTAGAGAATCCGTCCTGGATCAAATGTCGTACACGCTAGGTAGCATCAATCGGATGGACAGACTGACCATTGTTTGGGGGGAATAACTTTGACTATACCACTACGCATACCCCAGCACTCAATTTTGTTAATGTATCCCTCGAAATCCTCGAAATCTTCCATCGATGGTTTGAACACGGGGATACCGTGTGACGCGAGGGGGTCGTCGTCAGGCTCGAACCATGTCCTGCCATTTGAGTTGGGCGACGGGGGTAAATGCACGCCTTCTGAACCATAAAAATGGTCTGGCTGGACTGTTGGTGGTGGTGGAGAAGGTAAAGGTGAGGATGGCAGGGACTGTGGATGACTTGGTGTTGACATTGAGATGAGGTGCTAAGGCAAGAAGCCTACGTGGGGGTTGAGATGATACTATTGTTGTACTAGCCCCCGAGAAGAGGCGAAATATATCAAAGGGAGGAATGCGACGAGATGACTGTAGAGTCTGCCCACCGCTGAGAACGACAAACGACAGTTCTCACTCTCACTGGGTTGACTGAGGGCGGATGTGGCCACGGTCTCCTCGGAGCTACAATTATTCGGCCGCTTCCCTTAAATTATTATGTAATTACATCTGATAAGATAACTGTTCCTGTGCATCGCTTGTAACTTACCAGTCCACCTAGAGGAAGGAACAGGTCATTCCGAAAAGAGTATTGTATGACTGCTCTTCCATGTACTGTACTCCAGAGCTACTGTATTACGGTATCTGTTCTGGGTGATAATTTTGTCGTACACGGTAAAGTATACCCGTGCCAGTGACTGAGGGATATAGCACGGTCAGAACGCACCTGTTTTCCTTTGCGGACCGTGACAGCTATTCTACTATCGCCAGGAATACGACGGTGTTATTTGTCTGTCGTCCTCTTTAGCGTAGAAGCTTGTCTGGAGCGTACAGTGGCTCTGTCGTGTAACTCGTGAAGATAAGATAATGAAGTGTTGGCTTCTTTACAGAAAATCGACAATGATGGCTCGGTAATTATGCTCCAGAACACAGGACTAATGTCCTCAATCCCGCCAGTGGCTCAGCTGATATACAGTCCACAATACTGTAGCATGCCAGGTTCGATTCGTCGTGATGCGCTGTAATGGGGTGCACGTGGGACACTTTGCTCAGGCTCTAGATTGGATGCTACTTGCACGGCCCGTTGTTGCCATATTGTATGTAGGAATCCAGTAGATGTTTGTTAGATCTATTACAAACTTATTGACCTACCTGCATAAGAATGTGGCATTCCACGTGGCATATGACAATATGACTTGGAGTCCATGATCATGATGGCGAGGTACATACAGTTGCGTCTGGCCCTTTATCGGCGGACAAGAGTGACACTTCCTTTGCCTACGAAATCAGAAGAAGTCAGACATCCACTGTACTGTACTTCCCGCGTGTTGGTGGAAAAAAGCCTGGTATAGTATATAGTAGGAAATGTAGACGAGGAATTGGCAGCAAGCGAGGGCTGTCGGAGAGCGTTGCTGTCCGCGGCTATTATGCCGTAACCATATTGCAACCTGTTTCCCCCTTCCGGGTCCAGTCTTAACAGAGAACAAAGTCGACCAAGCGGCAGTATCCGGAAGGAGAAAAGTACTTTGCGGGGTAAGACGGATGTCCGGTCGGTCGGAATCGGAGAGCAGGAGCAGGAGAATAGCGGTCATACACCGGCTCGTACTAGGCTACGGCCCGTCAAGCTGCGCGTCTACAGTAGTCGGATGTGGATCACAGCACTATCATAGCATAGACCATTCCCAGAAACTGCACTACAGTACAGCAGTGCCTGTTGACCTTAATATCCAGACCCACTGCTGTACCGCAGGCTCTCCATGCGTCCTTCGGACATTCAATTTGAAATTTCATGGACTACCTCAGCCAGTTGCGAATCATGGAGCCGAAAGGGGTTAGGATGTACTGATGGACGAAAGTACAGTAGGTGCTGCCAGAGTCATCAAATGTCGACAAGTTGTAGTAGGTTTGTCCACGGAATCGTCCGTTTTCGTCCGAACACTTCCACATCCGAATACGGCAGGACCCGACTTTTTGTTGACTCAGAGCCGAATAAAGCATAGAATTCCCCAGCAACAGCTCTGAAACACCCTTTTCCTCGATGTTCAGTGAGTTGAGTGGACTATAATAGGGTGGCTCTCTGTACAGAAGATCTCTTTTGAGACGCGAGATGTCGGACTACGCGTGGGCTCGTGGAGCGCCACCCGCTTGCAATATTTGGCAGAATCCACGAGGCTCGCCACTACTGAACTGAATTGTAAAAGTTTACCCGAAGCCTATGGATCAAATTTCTTCGAGAACACATGGCTGAAGCCCTGGCCACTCTTGCAATACACCTTGCAGGTCTACCGCATCGGTGCTCACGTATGTGCTGTACAATGAGGGCGGTTGGAGGGTACGTAACTAACTGCGCCCAGTTCTTAGCAACAGGAAGGTTCCCCGGACCCATATGCGCGCTAATTCCAAGAAGTGCAACTAGTTGACTAGGCGGCCAGAAGAGCGGGTACATAGATCGCCAGATTCATGTGGGCGTTTATCCCTGGCTATAACTACTGAACGTTCCTGGTTATTCTCTTCCGTTTGAACGCTTTTCCTTGCGACCCTGTTCGTGGCACGCTCCTCCTGCTCCTCAATGTATCGCTCCCTTAACTTTCCCTTTGCTTCTTTTCTCCTATTCCAAGCAGCAGTATCCGAGTGGCCTGTCTGCGATGCGGTGAGGTTCCTCTATAACAGTTTGTAGTTCATTCCGCTGACAGTTTTTTCTTTTTCTTTCTCGTTTTGTTCACTTGTGCTTGCAGGCCACGTTGATGACATCGCTATCATGCGACACTAGTTCCCTTCTTGTGCGGCCCTCAGGGACACCGACATTCGATGGTGTAGCGAGACAATCCTCTGTCATGTCCACGACTAGCACGCCACAAACTTCACATCGCCATGTTGGGATCATCGTTGGTGCCTGTCTAAGTGCTGCTGGGGCAGTACTTGTTGGGCTCGTTCTCTTCTGGTTATTCCTGCGACACCGTCGTCCCACAGAGACTGCCGAGGTTCAAGACATGGGACCTCGAAGTTGGGCACCACGCGATTTCCTTGGGTGCCACGGTGTCGTAGTTATTGCGAACCATCGATCACGGAGCATCGACCTTGCCGGTGCAGGCACTGACACTGTGTCGGTGGCACCTGCATCCGATGAAACTTCAGAAACGAAGCAATGGAACAAGCCAGCCGAAGTATTGGATATTAGCGTGGAGAATGTCCCCCAGTCTCCGCCTCCATCGTTGCCCCTTCCGGAACCGGAGCCGGTCAAACCCTCTAACTCAGTGCCACTACTGTGCATCCACACCAATGTTAAGGCCGACTTATCGCCCTCGAGCTCGCATAGCAGTACACCAGCCGGACTATCTCGCTCCTCCATCCGCCCACTCCCTACACCACCCACAGGACCCCAAGTGCGGCGGGACCGCTCCGCAAAGGCAGAAGAGGCACACCGTGAATCCAGCCAAAGACGCCTACACCGAAAAATTTCTGCCGATGACGTACAAGTGTATGTACCTAAGAGTCGACAATCTACGGCTCATTCCGAAAATAGCATGGGCTGCGAAGCAGACGGTTGCGTGACTCCCAGTCTGCAACAGCACAACGGGGGCATGGATGCATGGACCGACTTCCCGCCACCTTATTCTGAGAGGTAGCAGCAGGTCCGCTAAATCATTCCTTCGGCATCGAGCTATGGCACTGTATGAACTTGAACCATATCGAGCATTGCAGCTCCGCTTTGTTTTACTTACCTTCAATTAATCAATGTTCACATTCACCAGTGTATCGCCTCATTTATACCTTCACCTTACGCCATTCACTTGCATTGCTTGATTGCAAAATCTGTAGCTTAGTCGTCTTTGTCACTGTCATCCAGTAGAGACCATGGTTAATCAGTACTGTAATCTCGCGGATAATGAATACTTATGACATTCTCGTCGACCAATGATTAATGATTACCACATTCAAGTTCAAGGTAACGTGAGCAGGATTACGCAAAGCACCCAGGTCTTCAATATAATGCCATCTGTCGAAACGATATTCACATGCATAAGAGGCGATGCTAGAGTATCACAGGCTTGAGGGCTAGGGTGAATCGACTCGGATCCGAACACCGCTGTGGCACCTTCAAGTTGCCGGTGCATAACTATAGTACAGGAGTGAAGGGTTGTATTGCTTGCAGTGGGTACATCTCTACTGCGTCTGAGCACCATAGCCTCTTATTCCCTCTGCAAAACTCCAGGTGGTCTCAAGTTTCAACGAACCCGAGATTTCCGCACCGTTAGCCGTTATTGTCGCAATTTGATACTACGAGCCGCACAGTTGAGTGTGACTGTCACGGAAAATGTAAGGTACAGTACCTGATTGATCGAACGGGCATCTCGATAGAATAACACACGAAGCGCATTCTCGAGAATTGCCCGTGCCTCGTGCTCAGTGAGCGTGTCCTCTCTACCTTCGACGGCTTTGCGCAGAAGAGGTTGGGCAATATAAGCGCCGTAACCGGTTGCAAGAGTCGACGCAGTGTAGGTCACGCCAAGTAAATCTACAAAGGCTAAGAACCTGTTTTTTCATTCGGCCGAAACGACTTTGGTCAATCCGCGTCCGAAGGCAAAGGTGAGAGGGAGAAGTGCTCACCTTTTCCCATCTTTAACGCCGCCAACGAGCAACGAGTTCCACAGCGGGTCAAATTTCGACCGCCTTCGGTACATCACTTGCGACAGGTATTCGTGTATTTCAGCGGGGCCAAGTGTATGCCCATCTTGCAAATTGGATTCCTCGGAGATAACAAGTCCGTCGAGGATATGCTGAAGGTATTGAAAGTCGGACATATCTCCACTCGCACCTACAACTGTATAATCGCCGACGGGATGTAGACGTTGTATGCCTTTGAAGCGTGCAAGAGAGCCATAGGATGCTTAAATCGGAGAGATATTTACTATACAGAGCGTGATAAAGGGGGGAGATGACGAACCAAGGTTGTCTGCAGCCATCATAATCCCATCTTTGTACTTGATGGCGAGAACGGAGGTGCCAGTGACGATGGGATATCTAGATACAGGTTTTGAATGAGAAAACCCGGAAGAGCCTGAAAGAACACACTGTGTATGTTGCACGGCATCATTGGATGTTGTCGACTGGGCATGACCCCGGTTATGGAGGGGATAGGTTGCGTGGTGGTCGAAGCTGTCATATTTCTACCAAGATATCCAACTTCAGCATAGAATGAGATACTTTTGGCCTGAGGCTCACCGGGCGACCCCAGTTGGTTGGGAAGTGGTCCATGATGTTGAGCTTTACTCTCCACCAGACGGGCTTGCGCGTTCTGGTGCGCGTTCTAATCTGACGTAAGCAAACCATATAGATTCGGAAAAACCCGCACACTGAATCAAAGAAGTCGAGACACGTCCATCACTTACTATCAAACCAAATCATTATGGAAGCGCCTGCGAACACTCCGGTTATCAACTCATGTTTCCGATCCATCAATCTAGTCCGTGACACTTGGTGTGAATATCCTGCCGTTTGATTCAGATCCTTTGGCATCTCTCTAACTTCCGAGCATACTTGTCATCGTGCTAACAATCACAGCGCATTCTAGGATACATACCAAGCAATTCTGCTAATTCCAAATTGCCGAATCAGTAGACAGGTGACAGTCCGCTCATAAACGAAAAGTACTTTCCCTCGCAAAGCGTAGAAGATTCAAGGAGAAGGGAACTGCGTTGTTTATAAAACAAGAATGAGCGATTTGCTCTCTACAGTGCGAATATGCGCCTCAAACAAGTCGGGAAGGCATACATCGCTAGACAAGCAACGATGTTCAAGGTTCAGAAAACCCCTAACGTCAGGAGATTCCCGGTCGATTGGTTGAACCTCATGGTCGTGGACGCTGTCAAATTATCATGATCATGTGTACGGTGTTGTACGTACCGTGGCTGCAAGTCTAGCGCTTCTTTGAAGTGTAAGTAGTACGACGTCATCCCAGGCAGCCGAGTAACCCAGATGAGGATCGAGGCACCGATGACACTCATCTAGTTCTGCCTCGTGCATTGCTGCCGCTGTGCCGCCGTCGCTGGCCATACTGTATGGGCTTAAGGCTGAAACGCCAATGTCTGGTTCTCAGTTCTCTTATTGTTCCTTTCATGAACAGTGCTCACACTTTGCAGTTATCCCCATGGTTCAAGCCTAGCCTTAGAGCCTTTTTGAGTACGGTCTTATCTAACGGTGATCGATAGTCTGCCCGATTACCCCAGGTTCATGAAGTTTTGATGTTCTACGAAGGGTAGGGTCTGCGTCCGATTGTCATCATGCAGCACAATGTTCTCACGCCATGTTCTCTCTCAGGGTCCGGGTCAAGTTGCTAGTGTTTCATCGCCTTTGACTTGTTTTGGCCCAGCGATCGGGACATTTCGCGCACACAGATAGGCCCGATGCTTGCGGAACCGACTCAGATATAGCTATGCAAAATCGCTTGCTGCCAAATCAATCGTCATCGGGGTCTGATCACTTCCGGCACACAGTCGATGATTCTATGGAAATCTAGTGTGTCCACCGTATCTTGCAGTTGATCCTTACGTGGACGCCCGGGATCAGTCTCTTCCTCTCGACTATATGCACCGGTATAACGGCAACGATATTCTTGCACCCCAGATACCTCGCTATGAATGACGTGACATCCGTAATATCTACAATATGACCGCGAGAGGACCCCAGTTTTCGCAAACTCAACTTCGTCGATGCCGCTTCGCTTGAAGCCTAAGAAAGTCCAATCTCCGATGTCGTGACTATACGGGTGTTCAAGTCGAGTCCCGTGTTGTGTTCCTTACCGCCATAGATGGTCATCTTGCGCTGTCATCCATCAAAGTTCGTAAATTCTGGGCCTGTACCTCCTATCATGATTACCTTTAATGTACAGCTCAGTCGATGTTGAGCCGCAGCGTTTTGGCTTTTGCTTCGATTGGTAGTGCTGTTTCTCACCACCAGATACCTGGTGTATTGCGTCTGCACTTTGCCGAGCTCTCGGAATACTGCATTGCGCGATATACACAGAACGTCTCATGTTCCTATATGGCGTTGATCTGAGCCCCCGTCGCCTTAGCATCAATATACAGTCTCCATTATATATTCTCAGGGCTCATTCCATGCGGGCCATGCACGACAACAATTACATTCAACACGTGGGAGAGGAGTACAAACTCAGATCGACAAAAAGCAGGCGCTAACTATAACAACCTCCAACATACATATAACACAAATAACAATAAGTACATCCACAGTCTCACGGTGTCAGCGCTTGCTGATATTCCATCATCCGGAGTCTGGGGTCGCCCCCATCGGTAAAGAAGGGGGTGGGGGGACCGTGCGTCCACGCAAATGTAGTGGTAGCCAATTTTCTGTATGGTCGGGTTGGCTTTCAAGTATGCGTTGCAGTACAGGCGTGTTGACCGCACTAAGGGTGAACCATGGAGCTAGCCCACGCTCACAGGCGTCGCCTAGAGTACGTGAGGGCACATTCGGAGGCGCCGAATGCGGTGGATACGCTTTCATGGCCATAAGGAGCATGCGCATGATATGAGAGGGGCAGAATGCGCACCTGGATGGTGCGCGCGCCCCCACGCACGGCGGGGTTGTACAGCTGGTGTCTTGGGCGCCGGAAATGCATGCGGAGACTCGGATGTAACTCCGTGAGAGATCCCCATTGCTCCTGACACGGGTGCCCACAGCTCGATGAGACCTTCAAGATCTGCGAATTTATACTCATGCTGCACGCCTGGCGCGTGAGGGTATGTATTTCGTCTCGGTTTTGAAGAGTGTTGGGAGCGGCACCACGGAACAACCCAGCGGTGCCAACAGTCCCAAGCGCTCCGCTGTGGGTACCTTGTACCCGCATTTAGTTTACCTGCGACCTCATCCCAGCTTACGTCGTCATTTTTACTGCCGAGAGGTTTAATCGATAAGAGTAGCAGGTATTCTGGCAACGTCCATGGATGCAAGGTCAAGTAAACAGTGGGAGATAGGGGTGGCGATGGGACTGCGAAAAAAAAAGATAACATACGAGCTCGACTTTGTGATGCTGTACGTGATGTGATGTACGTACTTTCGCAATTCTCGGAGACATCGGCCCCGATGGGGACATATTCCAGTTCAGTGACAACCTCCAAAGCGGTCTTCCCGACCTGCGGGACAAGTTTATTAAAGGGAAGGGGCCAAACTGGTACTTTGATGTCATCTGGTCTGTTTGGAGACTGCTGAAATCCGGGAGTCGCATAATACAGGGTGCGGGGTTCCTGCCCCGCAGTGGCACTCGACGAAAACTCCCTGAACGTCGGAGCAGAAGATGTCAACGGCGTGAAGATGGTAGCAGAAGAAGCAGTGGTTGCTGTCGTTGCAGGGGTCGATGCGCTAATAGGACCTGGTGTCCATACAAGCTGTTCAAATGACCGCTTTGAACTGAAGATCACATTTCAGTGACGGTCCGTGAGGAGCGGAGGGGGCAGCGCACTGAATTGTAATCGGCGGCGGGCGCTTCTTATGCCGGACCTTGATGGTGGGGGGGATTGTCCTCCACTCTATCGCGGCAGTAGATTTACGTCTCAAATTTTGAGGCTCAACCCGCTCCAAATCGGCTGTCGCCATGACAGGTACGGGCTGGGGATGTTAGCAGACAAAAGGGACAAAGACCAAAGTAAGACAGAAAAAGACAAGGGGGGAGACGAAAAGAAAAAAGATTTGAAGCAGAGGAGAAAAGAAAACGGGCGGCGAGGCATCTGTGGAGACAGATTTCAGACGGCTTGGTTATGAACCTGGCCAGTGTTATTGTCTTTGCAACTTGGCTGGCCGGCGACATCTTAGATAGATCACGCCGATCTCCTGGCGCGTTCCTCCGCATATGTGTCACGTGAGCATCACCGTCACGCTCGCCCTTTCGAGTCCTCTGCGCGTCACGCTCCCTCCGAGTCACGACGTCCGCCAACTTGAACCCGGACGTAATGACTAGCTCGACTAAACATCCGTTATTCGGCTTCATGCCGCGGAAAGTGACGGCGAAGCAGGTGCTAGGTGCCATTGTGCGTTCTTATTTTTCTCTTAGCTTCGTGTTTTTGACCTTGTTTGGTTGCAGGAGGGCAACGAAAATCCTTTCACCCGCTTGCCACATTCCCCTCAATACATCAAAATTCTTGAGGCCCGAAAAAAGCTGCCAGTCTTTGCTCAAATGGCGGAATTCTATGAGATGGTGAGTCCGGCAGTTTCCTTTGTTTGTGAGGGGGCAATAGAACCCGCGCCCCAGGTCGCTCCTGGAATCAAGGCCATGTGTCGCTAATTCCCCAGCAAAGTTTACTAAACATCAGATTATCGTCATGGTTGGAGAGACGGGCTCCGGAAAGACTACTCAGTATGCCCATGTCTTATGCTTTTTCGTGTAACTTCGTGACTGATATTCTTCTAGGATCCCTCAATTTGTTGTTTATTCTGACTTACCCCAAACAAAGGGCAAGATTGTTGCGTGTACACAGCCACGCCGAGTAGCCGCTATGTCTGTAGCAAAGCGCGTTGCTGATGAGATGGACGGTGCGCGCTCAATTTCCGTTGTTTTATCGGCTTCTCATTTCCTTCTAGTCTCCCTTGGAAAGCAAGTCGGATACTCTATTCGTTTCGAGGACATGACGGAGTCAGGAACGACCTTTTTAAAGTACATGACTGACGGTATGCTTCTACGCGAAGCCATGCACGACCCCGATCTTCAACGATACTCGACGATCATCCTTGACGAAGCGCACGAGCGTACACTTGCGACAGATATCCTTATGGGGCTCCTCAAGAGTCTTGTGAAGAGGCGCACAGACCTCAAGATTATAGTCATGTCTGCAACGCTGGATGCGCTCAAATTTCAAAAGTATTTCACCATTGACGAACCTGCCCCACTTTTCAAAGTCCCTGGTCGCACACATCCCGTAGAAATTTTCTATACACAAGAACCGGAGCCGGACTACGTAGAAGCTGCAATCCGTACGGTCCTTATGATCCATCGAGCCGAAGACCCGGGGGACGTCCTCCTATTTCTCACAGGAGAAGAAGAAATCGAGGATGCATGTCGTAAGATCAAGATTGAGGCCGATGACCTAGTTGCGAATGACGCAGACACTATCGGGCCCCTCTCTTGCATCCCCCTCTACTCATCTTTGCCGCCTAACCAACAGCAACGTATATTCGATCCTGCACCCCCACCGCGTGTCCCTGACGGCCCTCCCGGGCGGAAGGTCATCGTATCCACGAACATTGCCGAGACGTCCCTCACCATAGATGGCATTGTTTATGTTGTCGATCCTGGTTTCTCCAAGCAAAAGGTCTACAACCCACGTATCCGCGTGGAGTCTCTATTGGTTTCTCCCATCTCGAAAGCATCTGCACAGCAGCGGGCAGGGCGTGCTGGTCGCACCCGCCCTGGAAAGTGCTTCCGGCTGTACACCGAAAAAGACTTCATGAAGGAACTTGAAGAGCAAACTCATCCCGAGATTCTAAGGAGTAATTTAGCAAACACTGTCCTTGAGCTCGTGAAGGCGGGCGTCAAAGACCTCGTTAAATTCGACTATGTGGATGCACCAGCTCCAGAAACGTTGATGCGAGCACTAGAACTTCTGAACTTCCTGGCTGCTCTTGATGACGATGGAAACTTGACACCGTTGGGAGCCATGATGTCAGAATTTCCGTTGGACCCCCAGGTAAGATTTACAAACGTACCGCCCGTGCTGCATTTATTCACATTCATGCGCAGATGTCCAAGATGCTCATCGTCAGCCCAGAATTCAATTGCAGTCAAGAGATTCTAACAATTGTCGCGATGCTTTCTGGTATGTTTATTTTACTACATTAATGTTGTCGACAGGACTGACCGTATCCCGTTGCACACTGCAGTTCCTAACATTTGGTTACGACCGAACAACCATCGGAAAGAAGCCGACAGCGCGAAGCAAATGCTGTCCGTACCTGATGGGGACCATCTCACTCTCCTTAATGTATTCAATGAGTATCAGAATAGTACGTATCTCTCTAACCTCTGTGTTAGTCATTGCCAACGAAATCATCGCCGCAGACTTAAATGACCGCAACTGGGCGTGGAACAACTATATTTCGGCTCGCTCTCTCTCCCAAGCAGAAAACGTCCGGGCACAACTTCTACGAGTTATGGAACGCTTGGAAATTGGCCTTGTAACCAAGTCATACCAGGATCAGACCCGACACTACATAGACATCCGAAAGGCGCTGGTGTGCGGGTATTTTATGCAGATTGCGCACAAGGAGGGTGAAAAGGGTTCTTATCTCACCGTGAAGGACAACCAGGTGGTATCACTGCACCCTTCATGCGGTCTCGAAACGCAACCCGAATGGGTCCTCTTCAACGAATTCGTTCTCACAACGCGGCATTTTATCCGTACGGTGACGGAGATTCGCCCAGATTGGCTGCTCGAGCTTTCTGCGAACTACTACGACATGACGACGTTTACCGATGGCGAGACGAAACTTGCACTACAACGCGTAATGAAGAAACGGCCGGGTAGCAAGGGCATTACGAAGGTACAACCAACAAAGAAAAAAGCCAGGAAAAGCTGAGAGTTGGCCGTGGCCTGTTGCCAAATGTAGATTTTACCAGTCATACGTTGTAGGGCTAACTGCCGTCCACTCTACGTTCATGCTAGTAGCCACGTAGTTGTGCTTAATATTCATCATTATAGTTCTGTACGTCGTTCATGTTGACCTGTGTGTTTCATAAGCTGGATGAGGGTTTGCAATCAAGAAATTGACACAGGTGTAATGAAAAATCATTCCTACGCTCTAAAATACAAGCTATTTTGCAAAGCAAAAATATCATGGGGCCCAACTTGTATCTTGTTCACCGCTCACAAAATAGAGGATGTGTCATATATAAGGCATCATGCATCAGGGCCAGGGGGGCCTCATAAAATTCTGTCGGGCGAATGTACTCGAGAGTACAGATATAAATACATTTCCGACGGAAACTAATGTTATACTAGACATGGGTCAGGCAATCTATTCTTGCTTTGCAAGCTTGGCCTGTTTTGCTAACGCACGCCTCCTCGTATTCTTCAGCAGAGCGTGCGTGTACGCCAGAACCACCTTGGATGGCGCGAGTCCCATAGCTGCGCTGACCAGCGCATGGGACCAATAGGGCGTGATGGTGCCCGGTGCGATCTTCGCGAGCACAGTGTTCACAAAAGCTTTTGGAGTGGGAATGAACAGCGACGGGCGGCGGATTCTCGACATTGCCGAGGTCTGTGTGTGGTGTGGTGTGGGCGTTTGTTTATTTTATTATTATTTTTTATTTTTCTGATACAAGGAAAGGAAGGAGGGACGCACGACATAGTACGTGTTGACGTGCTCGACTATGACATCCTTAGACGCCAGCTCGGCCGCTAGACCCTCGGACCAAGTTCGGACGAAAGACTTGCTGGCGGAGTAGACGGCGAGCATTGGGGTCGGCGCTGCGCCTGCGAATGAGCCCATGTTCAGAATCAGGCCCTTTTTACTGATGATAAGGGATCCAGAGTGCGGAAACGATGTGTCAGCATGTGCCGTCCTGACAACCCTAGATAGCTACGAGGAAAGAAACGAACCGGGAGGCCATGGAAGGTGCAATGAGGCTGGTGATGCGCAGCGTGGCGGTTACGTTGACGTTGATGATGGTAGCTAGTTCCTCCCGGGAGGTATCGACAAAGTCGGTGGGGAACTCGTGCGACACACCGACATTATTGACTGTTTTTTGTTTTTTCGTCGTATACGGATGGCAGCACACAAAATCAGCACTTCCTTTCGTTTTTTTTGCAAGGAAGAGTCAGACGCACCAAGCACGCCGACTTCGATCGGCTTGAGTTCCTCGAGAAGTGCATCCCATCTTGCGTCATCCGCAGTTGCAAAATCGACTACGAACGTCTTGGTTTGTACGCCTCCTCCACTGCCACATGCGTTGACTATATTATTGTATATTCATTCCATTACGCACAGAATTTTTATGATGAGAGACGACAACAAGAAAAGACAAAAACAAAAATCTTACGCACCGATATCGTCTACGACGGTATCGAGCTTGGCCTGGTTCCGTGCGGCGAGGAGGACATTGAATCCAGCTCTAGCAAGTTGGATCGCAAACTCGCGTCCGATGCCGTCCGATGCACCCGTGACGACTAATGACGAACAGGCCACGCCACGCCACGTCATGCACAGTCAGTCCAACCGATTCGGCAGTGATAAGAGCGAAGAAAAGGTGGAGTGGAATATGGCGGAGAAAAAGAGTGTTCCGGCAATCACTCACCTGCCCATGCGCCCTTCTTTGCTCCAAACTTCCTAAGCTATTCCATTGTGTGGATTACGGATGGTCGATGAGTACGGACATGGCGAAAGTTAGGCGTGTGTTACCCACACTGACTCCGGGGCGCAGGAATGTGTCATAGGTAAACAAGAGAACGCCCGAGACGGTTATAGCGGCAAAAATGGCACCGAGAACGTTGAATCCCAATGCGAGATGGGGGACCGCATCCACTGTGTACGTGTACTGTTGATAGGGTGAAGAGGAAATGAGGAAATGGACCCACAGTGAGCTTGTAGGGAAGCGAGGAGAGACATGATGGTTGCAAGTGAGAGTGCTCCTGTCCTTTGCCGATACGCCCACGGCACTTCAACCCGACTCAATCACACACACACAAAGTTCTCATAATAGTGGTATTGTCCATCTCAGATAGGGCCAAATCAAGAAACGGAGGGAATAAGTATCGCAAAGGACGTAATGAGCGACCCCGCAGAACTGAAACTATGGGTATCTATCAAAGTGCCGCCCAACAACAGATGGGGCCAACTTTTGTAGAGTTCGTCGCTACCTCTCGAGATATGTGAAGATACATCTATCGCCTTCCGCTGCCACGTCCATAGCCAACTTGGAGGTTGTCGAGCTCTGCCTCGAGGGCCTTGATCGTGCTGTGAGCCAACTCGAGGTCCTTGTTCAGGCGATCGCGCTCCGTGATCAACTACGCCCAGATGCATAAGCTTTCTATCATAGCGTACGCTGGATCACTCACGTGTTGTTCCCATTGCCTGAAGCGAGCCTCCTCCGCCTTGACCTGCTCGGTGAACCGCCTGCGGAGCTGTTCCTCTTCCTCTTGGAACTTGGGGTTGTTGAACTTCTTCACCTTGCGCTCGCCAAACTTGCGCGTCTCCATCTGCTGCTGGCGGTAGTTCTCATAGTGGCTCTCCTCAGTCATCGAGATGAGGTCCAGCATGAATGTGCGGATGAGCAACGAGCGCAGCTTTCGGAAGTCACAGTGATTCTCATTCTCCACTGCACGAGCGTCAACGTCACAGGCGGGTAAACAGAACATAGGAAATTACACACCTTCCGCGACACCCCACAGGTACTCGCGGCCCTTTACGACGCGGCCATCGGGGGTTTGGACGTCCTCGGTGGATCCAATAATCGAGAAGGGTATAGCCTCCGCGAGGATGCGCGCATGCTCTGCGCTAGTTTCATCATCCGCTTCAACGGGTGGTTGATAAATACGGATGTTCTGCGCGTCAATAGCTTCCCTAATCTATCGTGGACGCGTCAGGTTGCACATACGGCAAGGTAAGATATAAATAGGGACGGACACGCTGCTTGAAAGTAAACAGGTCGCTCTGGGTGAGTGTGTCCGCTTTGGCAATGACGGGGATGAGGTTGACGCGAGTACCGAGACGCTTCATGATCTCAATGTCAAGCGGCTTGAGACTAAAAAAACAAGGTCAGATAAGACATAATGAGCTATATGAAAAGCGTACGTATGGCCGGTAGGCCTGATGAAATATAGGCAAGCGTGGACACGAAGATCACTCTTCTCGCTGCGCTGGGGTTGCTGCTCCTGGATCATGTAAGCCTCATGCTGGTCGTCAATGAAGTCGACGATGGGTGACCACGAGTCGCGGTTGTTGACATAGTCACCGAAGCCAGGAGTGTCGATTACAGTGAGCTTGACCTTGAATTGCTTCTCCTCAAGTTCAGCCTTGATGATCTCGACTTCCGTGAGCTTGTCGAGCTGCTTGTGGTGGCGTCGGTTGTAATTTTTCGTAGCGGAGAGCTCGGTAGAGAAGAGCGTGTTGATGAGTGTGGTCTTTCCCAGACCCGACTCGCCTTGATTGGTGGGTAAGAAAGGCGTATGCGGAATAATAAGGCCAGTGACGAACCGACGACCATCATGGTAAAATGGGCTCCATGCTTGGCGACAATTTTGTGTCGCTAGAGGATAGATGATTTTCGTCAATAAGGCATTCAAGACAGATGCCAAAAAATAGGGCATACCTGGTTTGGGAGGTTGGCGATGCCAATACCGTCAGAAGAGGGAGCGGCCATTGTGCTCAGGTCAGGTCAACAGGAAAGAGAAAGCGTGAACCGAGCAAGACAAGCGAGGCGTTTAACTTTGGCCTTGTTTGGCCTGCCGTTGCTGCCACCCAAGTTGGAGGAAATACGGTTCAGGTCGTACGAGTTTTTGCACGCAGGGGCATCCACCATAAATAATCTCCAACTTGAAAGCGGCAGCCGGAATGACCAGCCAGCGAGCCACTCGAGCACGAATTCCATTGGGTCCCTTTCTACAGCAGAAGTGCATAATACAAATGAGTCTGATCACGATGATGCATGAAAAATATACTGTGAATGATGTCTTGGCAAGACAAACGAGGAGCATTACAGTAAGAAGAATGGCGGGTGATGAATACATGACACCAAAGTAAATGAAATAGAAAATAAGGAGCACGGATCAATCATTGTTACTACTCGTATGGTTCTTTATCCCAGTGAAAATAGCGAAAAACGGCTATAGGGTGACCGGAGAGCTGTCGCGCGGCAACGAGCTTTTCGATAGCTTCCTGAACAGGTCCTGCTAGGTTGACTTCCTCCAAGAAGAGACCCTGCAGCGCAGGCAATATTTCTACTACTCTTTCCCCAACGAGCTCCTGAAGGACGGGCGCGATACGCGGGGTAAATTTCTTGGATAAGTAGAGGTTCTTCACAGCGGTAAATGGGCGTAATAGTTCCAGCCATTCGGCATTCTCGGTGTCGTCTTGCCAATCTGGTTGCGGATATCCATCCTCACGGATGTAGAGGTTTTCCAACGACGAGGTGGAAGTATGAGGGAAGGACGAGTGACAGAGCTGCGCGATGGACGAAAGCTGCCAATCCGGCTGTCTGCATGAGATTTCCAACTCGATTCGGAATCCTCTGGCAAGTCGCCGTACAGGTGCGATACGAACGCCCGAGTCGGAAACGACTACACATGCCTCATCGTGTGCATTGAGGTTTGGTGTGCGACTGATGAACTGGGGGAGTTTTGGAGTGTCGAATATGAGCTGTTGGAAGAAGGTTATATCCAAATTGTCGAGCATAGGGGCATCAATGCGCACGACGAAGTCCTCCAAGTATTCGCTGACCCCTTTGAACCTGAAATATGTGAGAGCGGGCAGGACGGAGCGAGTGAGCGGAGGTGGACGTCGGCTTTCCCGGTCAGGGCGAGACTGAGGCGATTGGAATTTAAGACAAAGTCTTTCCAGCCTAGTTAAGGTGGAGAGGCAAGTAACCATCGCCTCGGGTGAAATGTAACTGGAATGAGGAATTCTCCAAAGATCCAGCTCGACAAGATGTGTAGCAGACGAGAGTATTTTCCGTAATCCCGAAAATGCGATGTTATCCAAGGTTAGTTCTCGCAGACATGGAGCTGATCCACCCAAGAACAAATTGGGGATAACCTGGGCTATTTCACTTCTCGAACGAAGCAGTAGGTTTGTCAATGCCGGGAATGGCCCTTGCATTGCTGCCAAGACTTTTTCTAATTGTGAGCTTGAGGCATCCCAGAGTTTGATTTCGCATACGCGATCGTTGTGCTCGAGTACCGCCATGATGTTATCCATGTCCCACGCTAGGTGGTCATGCTGCCATAGGACAATAGGTAAGGGTGGCCATATGTCCAGCGTCTCCCGGGCACACACAGGCTTCCTAGCTGTGCCGCATTGAAGTCGCAGATTCAAGCGACGCGGTGATCCAAACACAACTATTCTCCATTTCCGGCACACGTGCACCAGCGTATGCCACGCGTCTATCGAATAAAAGTTGATCTCCTCCACATAGAAGGCAAAATTTCTAAGAGAACATCATCGGGAGCTTGTCGATTGTCACTGTCACCTGTCCTGCGTCTCACCGTCAGCAGCAGTTGCTCGTAGGTGTTGTGCAAAAGACGTACGTCGACTTGGCTTGCTTAGATTCCCCGAATCCAACGATGAGCATCATATTTTCCGTCAACAAGTCTTCCAATGGAAATCCATCGCGGTCAAAGACCCAAGCGTTGAGGGAATGATAACTGTTAGTACAGTGATGACGTTCTTCAGCGGAATTATTTGTTACTCCAGTAATCGGGTAAGTGAATTTCCTTTGACATACCACAGTGAACTCATCGAAGGGGACTCAGCATCAGGTAGCAAACTAACCAAACAGATTGCCTTAAAAGGTGGGAATATATGAAGCACAAGTGAACCCTATTGCACAGCCCTCTCTACATGACGTTATCCGCGTTTGAGCTGCGACCATGTGAAAGCTTTCGGATGTCCATGAGTCCTATGACCTTCGTTGAGTCGGTCCATGGTATAGCACGTATGTAATGCTTTCACGGCTGAACCAGAGTCATCTCGCGCGGGAGCGACACCTGAGGAATGCCAAGTCCAACGGGGGTGGTTGGGCATAAGCGCTGGGGCATATTGCGCGGGACGAGAACGATTACTTGAATCTTGTGCCAGTGCGTGATATTGGATGTTGGTAACTGTTTCGGCCGTGGTGGAAGCAGCGGCTCTTGGGACGAGTGCGCAGAGTAGTAGCAGTGCGATGTAGCGGAGGTGTGCCGTCACTGCAGAAGGGATGACAGCATATCGATGACAATCGAAGTCGATTCGTTCGGTACAAGTACGTACAGTAATCGAGTACTACTACTACCACAGTACGACAACTCGGACAACAAAACCAGACAAGCCTAACAACTTTATCGTCGTCCAGTTCCGAAATATACAGCTCACAGCGGTGGCCCGTGTCCCACGGGCACGGCTAGGTGGTCATGATGCTCATCCCTTCGTGGTGTCAGCACGACTAGACGCGTACTCTTGATCTCGTCATGCAGAGGACCGAAATATCGATTTGTCTCCGTCAAAGCTCCATTCTAGGTTTCCAATGGGCCAATTCTCCATCGCGCGTATGTACAGCCGCACATCAGCATCAACTTGAGGACCGAAAGATGGCAGCCGTTCGCGGTCTGCGAGATAACTTTCCATGAGTTCGGCGTAGTGAGCGCCAATGATGTCACTGGCAGTCTGCGTGTCACAGCCCCGGGCCTTCATCAAGACAGTGACGATATTGTTTCCCGTGTGACCTTTTGCCTGCTCCATATTGTATGAGTAGACGTCCTGAAACACCAACAGCTCGGTCAGATAATTAGGGTAATGGAAATAAGAAGGACATACATTTGCCCAGCAGACCATGTCAGCAGCGGCCCAGTAGAGCCGTTCAAAGATGGGGTTTTGGAAAACCTCGTCTGGAAGGTCGATTCCGAGACTGTATTCAAACAGTCCAAAGCAAAGCCGGATTGCGCTATTTTCGCGCCGAAGATGCTTGAACGACTCCATGTCCAAAACCTCGCCTCGCTCCCGGTATTCAGCTTCACGGGACACACACTCGATGTAGTCCTCACTGTGCTTCAGAAAGCGGCGGAAAGAGCGGGGTCCGGTGGTGTGTGTGAGCCGTTTGCGAAATCTGGGAGGCGTAAACGAAAAACGAACAACAGCGATGAACGTCGGAACGTACTCTCCGGTCATCTTCGCTAGATAAGAACCGTCCGTCCAGCCTGGGTATTTCATAGCATTAAGGTAGATTTGGCCGGTCTGGCGTGCGTCGGCACCATTCTGGTCATCGCTGACTTCGTCAATAACGAAGAGCAAGTTGACGAAGTCACAGACTGTGCGGAATTCTTCATATCCCGCATGAGGATAGGTGTGAGAAACCAGAAGTTCGTTGTGACCCAGGACGAAGAAAGCGCGCTTTCGGTCAGTGAAGATATTGTAGCTGTTGACCCAAGCCCGGGACTGTGCTGCGGCTTTCCTGTAATGGGGGTTGGTGGATCCCTTAAAGGGCTTAGAGAGGGAGAGGAGGTCGGGGAGGTAGAAACAGGTCACTGTTGAGAGCATAACCAGAGGAACGACGAAGAGAATGACTTGTAGCAAGCCAAAGAGTAGCTTCTTTATGCGACCCCGTGTATCGCATGTCGCATTAGTCGCTGATTGAGAGGAAGATGCAAGTATGACGATAAATTAGCAGGTGGTGTCCTGGTGAACAGGGATTGTCCCAGCGCTATTGCATGGTCTGATGGTGATCTTGATCCTGGATTGGATCAAAAGTTTAAGAAAGAGTACAGGAAGCCTCCGAACATCGGAATTAGGCGGGGTGGTTGGATCGCGCCATTCCCTACCATAAAGGACAGTGTGAGACGTCGGAGCCGCAGCCATACTGTAAGGTGTTCGCCGGGCAACCTGAGAAACTACTGTTAAGATTGCAAACGTAGTAGCGGGCGGCGCTACTAATTGCACGGCGTGCCAGACCGGATAACCAATAAAGATATCATTTAAGATAACGATTTCTTCTTGACAAGGAGGGCCGTATTGTGATACTCCGAGTACGCCGTAACCACACGTATTGTTGTAGCTGTAATTGAGTTGGTCACAGGAACGTGCTCCGTAGTCCGTACCGAGGTGACAGAGTTGACGCTAAAGTGTGCAATTGGCGGATAGACGGATTGCAGTGAGCCGAGATGGCGTTTCACAACTGTGGGTCGCCCAATATCTCTGACGTTAACTTACCTCGTCGGCATTGGTGAGATGACCTGACAATGGCAAACGATGACTCGATGACGTCGTCCCGATCAGCGCCGCACGGGCGATCTCTCGTCTGTTGCGCTACAGAAACATGGTGTTGGTGGCTGCTTGACAATGCTTCGTTCTAAGGGTAGCCAACTGGTACAATTACTTTGTAAATGTTGTGCAGGGCCATCCCTACGCCGCCTTAGCCACCAGATGGTCCGGTGTTGTTTCCCTTTCTTAGTCCCTGTGTACACGTCAGTCGGCTGTCAGTATAGAGAGATCACATTCGGTATGCAAGTCATGTAGGACGTAAAGGGGATCGGGTTCATCACGTACCATCGGTAGGCGATGAAAAAGAACGGGGAAAAGAAGACGGCCCGGCAGTAGATTTGAACTTCGAATGGTCTCAGGCTCTTTCGACGACCAGCGAATATCTTGCCAAACTCTTGACCCAACTCAACGTTTATACGACGACGACCTCCAAGTCTGACGGCTGTGAATTTTGCGCTGCCCAGTTTATAAAAACAACGCCGGAGATCTTCTTCATCGGTACTCTCGGGGTGGAACTGGTTCGAAAAAGTGTGGGTATAACATACTACTTTAGGAAGAGGGGGGTCCACCACTGTCCACCACTGACCGAAAAAAGCGTATTTTGATTCCCCCACTTCTTGGAAATTCTAGGAAACATTGGGATTCTATGGCCAGCTTGTTCGTTCCGCTTCACCACAAGAAATTCAATCTGCCTTTGACGGGTCTAGATCCCGCGCTCATCAATTCCCCCCTTGACCTTGATGACACCGATGTGTCAGATGATACATATCGTACTCTTGCGTATCTCGACCTCGCTTCCAACCCCAGTCAGGAGACTGCGATCGACGACTTCCCTCGTGAGCTTCTCCGCGTAGTTGGCTTCGAAGAACGCGGACGCACTTGCTCACCCATCACACTATCCCGCTCCTGAACCTCAAGTTATCGCGGAAGCCAATGCAGCATACCAACACAACAATCAGAGGCGGAAACGCATGACTCTACCCACGCTTAATGCTATGACTATACTTTGCATCACCATGGTCGGGACACACCACACCTTTTACTTAGTGCCTGTCATACGGGAGCTGAGTGATGCGGTCATTACTGGCAGGTGTTGAGACCGAGGTGAGTAGAGGTGAGTATGGTCCTCATGTGCGTCACGGTTGTGGGCCACCATCGTCGGTCGAGTAAAGGTATGGAGGTACCAGAGTACAGAAGGGTTGCTTTCCAGCGTATGATCGCATTCAAGGCCATAGCCAAAAGCCACTAGGAGAAGTTCCTTGTCTACTGAATTCGCTTGCTTACATCCTCTACTCGGACTCTTCTACTCTTTTGAACACTCTGATTACGTACGCGTACGGGCTCCGAGAAATGTTTGGCTATCGTAGCGGCCTCAGGCGTTAGCGTTAGGCAATGGAGAAGTACAATGTCCCAAAATGACCGTATGCATCAGTTAACATTTTATCTCTTTGGCTGGGGGAGCAGCGCAAGCGGCACGTACGATTCGTTCCCAAGTGCTTCTGCTTTATCTCCGAATGCGCAGACGACTTTTCTGCCCTCCTGACTGCCAGAATCGCATCAATCCTGTCCCAGGATGCCTCTCCATTCGGGCTTTTTGTGGCTGCGGCCTGAGCATGTCGCACACGGCACACTCGTCCTCCGTGACTCCACGTTGCATTTTGCCTGCACGCTCCCTGTTGTCTCTCACCTTTACTCACGCACTCTCACACCATAAACAATTCCTTGGCGTCGGCTTCTGCTTTTCCTGTGGTTAGCGTCACACTTGACATTGCCACCGGAGCATGTTCTCTCTCTCCCGTAGTTCTATCAAACTTCTCAGGCCATACTATTGTTTCGTTCGTGAACAAGGCTATGCGTTTGTTAATGATAAGTTTGTGCAATGAAAACGTGGTCTTGAACGTATCCTTGGTTGCGATGAGGTTGTTCTGGTACCCGGAAGGCATTGCTCGCCTCACAAGATAAGACGTGTCTGGTGACTCTGGTCGGTATCCCACCAGTAATGTGTTTCATGTGTTTCGATCACATCGATTTAAATCGCGCATTCTTTCAAGACGTCAGGAGAATTAGTCGTCTGAGCATCTGCTACTGTAGTCAAATTATACCGCGTAGGAATATCCGCATCTCGCCGTCCTTGTTCTACACAGCATACACCGCACGACCATATGCTAGCCGAAGTGAGGCCATTTCTCCGCTTTGACATGGTCCGCAATGTCGCTTGGGGGTGTGGCATCACCGTGATTCTGGAAAAGCTCACGATTTACTGTTCTCAGGTCGTTTTATCTGTCGCACTAGTAACGTTCGCTTTGCTGAGTGTCCTGTACTGTCATGGTATGAACAACTTATAACATCGGGAAAAACCGGACCACCCGTGCAAGCGGGATGGCTATGATCGCCGTGATGCCCGTCCATTTAGGAAGTAAGAATGTGCATTTATTAATTACGTTTATTGTTTATCGGAGTTTTGAGTTGAACACAGCAAAAAATAGATGGCCCTGACTTATGATAGTAGGACGCGTACTATAACGGGTTCAGAAGATTTCACTTCGCTTGTGGCAATACGATACCGTGCAGTGCTACTGTATGTCCCTGTTCATGTACGTACTGGTCCGACTTGTTCCGATGAATGGGCGGCCTGGGGTAAGAACCGCCAGGTTAGACTTGAGCAAGTTCCGAGGCCAGTCCTCCGTAGTAGGAGAGGGGAGGAGCACGATTGGAAGCCATGGCTTTCGCGGTCGGTCGATCTGAACAAGTCCAAAAGGGGCGTATGGGTCGATAATTGTTAGGAGGTGTAGGACCGGTAACCAGCGGAACGTCCAGGCTCAGATGAGATTGATGGATACCTTCCGCCACAGTACTGCCACAGCTTTTAGAGATTAGGGCGCCTTTCGAGTCTGCACATGTATAAAAGTCAAGCCTCAGCCTTGCTCTCTTTCATCAACAGAGTTCATCATTTGTCTTCAGGGAAGGTGGTCTCTATCTTTCTTGCTTACAGTGCTATCTTTTCGCCGCCTCACTTCTCCCTCCTACACGCTTTCATTTCACCCTACTGTCTTGTCGAGATGATCTCCAAGTCATTCACCATTCAAGCATTCATTGCTCTCATGATCCTCGGTTCAAGTTTGACATCCTCCGTGAATGCTGCTGCCATTGCTCCTGCTCGTCAGTTCCTCCTTCTCGGTTTTCGGCCTCGTTGTACGAGAAGGGCTAACTTCTGATCTAGGGTTTGCCCGCGAAGACTATGAGCCAGCCGCCGTCCCTACGACCGCTAACGAGAAGCGAATCAACATTAATAACAGTAAGGTCCTCTTTCTCTGTCTCGTTATACGAAACTGACTTCCGATCTAGTACCTGGCAGTACTGGCGTTGTGGTTGGTGGTGAAGATTTCGACGAAAACTGTGGATTCTGCCTGTGATTCCTCTGAGACTGGCAAATCAAATGCGATTTTGTATGTTTCTCTTTCTCGGCCTCGTACGAGAAGCACTTTGCTAACCTCCAACCTAGGGTTGCCTGTGAGTAGATTAAACATGTAGGATAAGCGATGAACAGACTCATAGTAGACTAATTTATTTGAACATATGCTCTCGATGCTGTTATAAAGTGGTCCATGTCGTTGTCCCGTTGATTGTGTGTCCAGAACCGTCAAGCTCTTGAGGCTTTGACCCAACTTGAGGAAATATAGCAACCTCGATAGGCAGTCCGTTCGTCGATTATGTTGGATTATGCTTGGAGTAAATGTGTGCATAAGCCGAGCCGCAGAAGGTAACTTTCGCCTCGAATTTGCTCCTGTTGCTATAGGAGGCTTGTCAAGCGCTAGCCGTAAGGAGGCGTAATAGGATGTCTGAGCAGCTGCACCGAATGGGTATTGGCCTATTCCAAGAACACGGATTCGCGAATGAGGTTCGGTTCCGAGTCGAGCACGTGATGATCTAATTCCAATCTATTGAATGGCAGGTTATCGTCTCCACTTTGACTCGGAGATGGGTATCATAAGGCGGAGAGTACTTACCTTCATTGGCTCTTTCATTCACAGGACTTTCATTCACAGGAGGAAACGGCAGCACCTCTGAGAAAAACTTCTGCATGTGGGCAACGTTTCTGTCACTCCACCACCAATTAACTCGTGAAGGATGAGCGCGATAGTCACTAGGTAAGGGATGGACATGGCAGGTGCGAAGGATATCTGGTCTTGCATGAGTGTCAAGAGGACGGCAAAGGCACACCTCCCAAATACGGAAACACCCCTGATTACCTACTTAGATAGTCTACTCCGACGCATTTCCAATAAAAACAAGCCGCGGTCTTTCTTCTCTTCGTAAGTCCGACTCCCCCTTGCGGCCGTTGGGCTCCTTCCGACACTTAGGAGTCCCAAAGGCGTAATGGCGACCCGGGCCCTTGTAGCGATAGACTTTCAGTCCACGAGTACCATGAGTCGGTGAAACAAGTGTCGGGAGCTTGATCTTTTCGGAGAAAGGAGAGTCTTAGGAGACAAGTTGGCCACGCTCACTCCACGCCGTCACCGTGATTCACGGGGTCATCAATCGAGATTCGAGGGATCGATCGATGAGTCATATTATAAGTTATAGAAAACGCAGTTACATGTAAAGCTGCCGCCTTCGAGGCGTGGGAATTTGAAAAGTTCACGCCCAGGCGCACTGCGCCTGGGAGAAAATTTCTAGGTCTACAGTACTAGTAGGAACCGGAAAACCCGTCATTTGTCCCGTTCTATAGTAATATTTGACTCAATAGCTATCCGAATCTTCAGATTATTCAGAGATTCAAGTGTTTCTACTTGCTTCCTATCACATTTCAAGCAGCGTATTGCATCCAATTATTAATAGATCTCCCACATGCTTCTCAAATCATGAAGCATCTTTACATGAACCGAAACCAACTTGAGTGGGTACCACTACCCTTTCCCTTGTGTACTAGTAGCAGGCCACTTACGGCGGTAATGTAACATGACCTCCCCAGACTGTCGCCAAACATGTCGTCGCACCACTGCCAGAGTCATATTATGCAGCAGCACCGTCTCATTGCATATGATCTCCCAGAACCCATCCGGCGGAGAATGAGGTTTGATTAGAATGGATCTTCTTTTGTTGTTCGTGTGAGACAGCTGCTGTCGCTGCCTGGGGTGTAGCGTGGATTGTCTGTGACGATCGGTTCTGGTTCTGGTTCTGGGGAGGGTCTAGTCTTTCTTGCACCTAATTGAATATCAGTCTAGAGTTAGACATGCCATACTAAATCGCTACGACAAGATAAAGGGACAACTCACATGAGCGGCGAGTTTCCGAACGCGCGAGAACCGACTCGCGACAACTTTGTCCGGTTACTGTCAGCGTAAAAAAATGGAATGAAAATGGAAAAAGAAAGATGGTAACACGATCAGCGATCTGGGATAAGACAAAAGGCGTTACCAACGACTCACGGATTGACAAGTTCCGGCAGCGAATCCTCTCTAACGATACGCGATTGCCCATCCAGTTGCGCGCTCTTCTGCGACGAGAAGGGGTATGTCCCGTGAGAGAGGGATGGAGGGTGCATCGGCGGTAGTTGGTGGGCTGAGTATGCCACTGGAAAGGACGACTTGAGCGGCTGTGCGAGGTTTCGCAGGTAATTCTTGTGGTATCTGTTAATTATATTTCATATCAGTCCTCCACCGCAACACAGGAAAGGGAAAGCGGGAGGAGAGATGGGGCATACCGGGGTGACAGACGGTGCAGTCGAGGTAGAAGTGGCAGCAGAAACAGAAGCGGCACCAAACAACAACAGTCGGCGATGCCGAAGCCGACGCCGAAGCCTGCTTCGCAGTCGACCCAGTGGCACGTGTTGCGGCTGTCACGCTGCTGCGCCACCTTTCGAGTGACCGACTAAATTCAACTGTGCCATGATAGGGACGTCATTCCCTGGGGAACGGTCGAGTGTCTTCAAGATCGTGTTCCACATATACGTCTCATTCTTCTCGTTAGCCTATCACGGATGGAAAGAATGCCGATATCGTCGGCAGTGAAGCCTTAAACAGCAAGTGCACGGCGGAGGGGAGCAACGCGGTGGTCTGCGCCTTCAGAACTTCGCATAAGCATGCCATAGGTGGCGAGGACTTCTTTCTCCTGGCGATATGCCTCGGCCCCGAGGCCAGCGACGCGGTCACGCAGCTCGAAAAGAAACCGGGATCCATAAATTGGCCCTTGCTTCGGCGGAGATTCAGCTCCTCTTTCAATTGCTCTTGCTCGAAAGCAAGCCAGTCTCCTATTTGTTTCCGGAGGAAGAGACCTGACTGGCACGGTAGCCAATATCAAGGACCGAAGGTCGATGTTTAGACTGGACTTTACGTGCGATGGTAAGCGCACCGCAACCAGGTGCGGGAATGGAATGGCCAGCTTTGTCACTACAAGGCGATTAGGAACAGATGATCGGAGAGGCACGTGTGGACTCACGTTGACGTGGAGGTGAAAGAGAGAATGCCACTAATTGAGCTGAAAGCTCAAGGGCAGTCTTGGCTGACATCATAATGTGTACGCCCACGCCTTGAGACTCCATGAACTGGGGAAATTTAAATCTCCGTAGGCTCACGGCCCATCGCAAGCTCAGTCTCGGAGTTGCTAGTCGCTTTCTTATTGCAGGATTCATAGGAGCTTTCCTCGCAGAGATCGTCAAAGCCACCAGCGAATGGCTTCTGAGGCGATGTCCATGAACTGTAGAGCAGTGGCGCTGCATACATTCTTCAGAAATTTCTACAATCAGGAAAACATTGCTCACCAAGCGCCAACCGGAATCTTGGCTGGTCCGCTTGAGGACATCAACAGAAATTTAATACACCCCACAGTGGTGTTTTAAACTGTCCGATAAGGCGTCAGCGACGCTCAGTGAGGGAGAAAGAAGGACGAACGTCTCCTGTAAAATGTCGCTCTCTACCTCCTTCTTATCCCGTCGATCTTTGCACAATTGTGATATTTTCGTCATACCACCCATGCCAGAGCCCGGGCTCATTCCGACCTCAGAAGGATGAATGCATTGGTAGAGCTCATACGGGTCAGTGATTCAGTGATAGTGTGATAGCTTGACCGCGGCGATGAGTTGCGAGGCGTGGAAACGGATTTGTCAGCAAGCTAAACAACCATCAGCCGCTTTTGTTACTGTACTCCTACCCACAGTGCACCTTACTGTATCGGAAACAACGTGACGTTGAGGGCGGCTCCAGAGCTATGACACGGAGCTCGCAAATGTCTAGATACTAGATATAGATCCAAGACGAAGCTAGTATGATCATATGATGACAGGGTGTTTCACTGTGTTTACTCTTGGCGAGCCAACGGGGTATATAGGTAGTCATAGCTTACGTGGCGTAGTTTCACATAATGAAACCATCACCTGATGTTTAGCGTTAACTGTAATTGCAAATGACGCGTCAATCCGCATAATCCTTTTTTTTTTTTTTTGAAATCCATTAACGTCCACCTCGGGGTGCTGTACCCCACGTAGGACTGTCTGTATGTATGTACAATTAAACTATCTGAATGCTATCTGTTATAGCCGGAAAGCTGTTGCCAGCATGAGGTACACTCCCTAGAGACTGATCCCTCGGTTCAAGTCTTTCTATGTTAGTTATCAAGTCCGATGCCACTAGTATCTCGCCCCGGAGTTTACTATCAGGGAGGCACATAGTCGTTCATCCTTCCTGTCTTCTGGTCTGGAGCCTAGTCCTCTTGGGTTTGGTGGATGGCTTGGGTGGTGTTGACGGTGTAGGAGGGGGCAAACGCGTAGGTGAGGAGGGGGAGGGCGACTTGGTAACGGGGTCCTCGGCAGTTTGAGTGTCCGGGGGAACTTGGACATTCTCTTCTGAGCTGTTTTCGGGTGAGGGGGTGTGTGGGTGGGTGTGCGGCTTTTCTTTCCAACGAGAAACCTTGGCTCTTATGCCATGAATAAACAGCTGTTTGTTGGAGAGGAGGGAGCGGTGGGCCGAACCGTCTGGGTCTTCAAACACGAAGACAAGTGACGAACGGGTGCCTTTGTTGTAGGTGGAGGGTATGCAGACCCAGCTTGGTTTTTGGGTGATTGTGAGGGTAGTGTATGAGGGGTTGTTAGCAGTGAGTGATTTGTGGCACTCATCAGGAGTATATGTTTTCCATGGTTCTCCTGCCGTTGGATGACCTGTTGGGACGCTGTTGATTAGTATTTTGGACCATTTCACATTGGTCCTAATGGGAGGTTGGTCGATTTTATGTGTTGGGTAACGATTGTCATGGCATGCTTTGTAGAAGGCGGCAATAGCGGAGGTGGCGGCTGTGAGGTGTGATTGTGCAGTGTTGGGGTGTGCTATGAGCGTGAGATTTCCCTTTTTAGTGTATCTCATGGCGGAAATTTTTACGTCCTGAAACTCTAGGGATTGTAATTTCATATTAATGTTTGTAATCCAGTTCGGGGTGAACTGTAGGTCAGGATTGGTTTGCCCCAGGTCTAGAACCAGACTGGGCCTGGCTTTGACCGTGGCTTTTGAGGCGTAGGTTGGAGAGGTTACGTGTTTGGGCCCTTGACCCTGGGCGCCAGATTTTGCCTGCATGAGGGGGGGATGGGAGGTGGGGGCTTTCGCCTTTGTGATCCTGGGTGTGAGATCAGCAACTGATTTACTCAGTGCTAGAATGTTGCTCTTGAGTTCGGAGAGCTCTGCTTTTAGCTGACTGTCTGGAGGGGTTGTGGTGGCAGGCGACTGGGAGGGAAAACCCAGTACTAGTTGGATTACTGGTTGGGCGAAGAAATGTATGAAGGTGGTCCTTAGATCGGGGCCATTTTTAGGATCACCTAGGAGTTCCTGGGTGGCTAGCATGACTGATTTGAGGACTGCAGTTACTTGCTGATGGACGGAGGGATTTGTTTGAGCATGGGAATATTGGACATGGTGGTGGTATGAGGTCATTTGCGTCTCCCCGCATAATCCTTTTTTGGGCTTGTGCAAGCTTGTAAAGGCAAAGAAAAGTTGGAATGTACTGACACGGCAGGCAGGAGTGGATAAGGAGAGTCCACTTATGGTCGACTAAGGGATTAAATGATGTCCAATAAGTTAACGACAATGAATTTTAAATACAAATAGTCTACTTATTGACAAATTGAATTGAGAAAGACATAAGTAGACAGTTTTAATTTAAAATCTGCACCCTGTCGACTTATTGGACACTATTTGATCCCTTAGTTGACCATAAGTGGGCTCCGCTTATCCTTTCCTGCCCGTCGTGTGAAAGTGCCAAAGCAACCTAGATTTGGGCCATAAGCTTTTTTTTGGCAATATGGTCAAAAAGTAAAAAGCCAAATAAGTCATAAATGTTCTAAAATTAGGCCCATTTGTTGCTTACATCAGTATCAGTTAATGTTGTTGACTTTTACTTGTTCAAGTCAAAACGTCAAAAACATTTTGCACAATTTACTGATGTAGTCCTTCCATGAATTTTAGGTGTATTTGGGTTTGCCCCAAGTTGTGCCTGTCTGCTCGGAATAAAAGGACCACGCTCTCCCGCGAGCGACTTTCAAACATCTTTCACATTGACACCTATCCCAAACAAGTGACTACAGCCAACTCGAGTCGAGCTCCACATCCCGCACTAGGTAATTGTCATGTATTATTCTAAGTTGTTTGATCTATTTGTAAGTTCTCCCCATCCGGAGAGGCTCCCTTTTTCTTGAACGTTGACTTTGGCATGCTCCGGAGTAGGTGCTATGCCTTATATGGCAGTCAACTGTACTGGCCAAAGTGCCCTCCGGTAATATCACCTTCAATTCTGGTACGTCTAACTTTTTGCCCCCGTCGTTGACTCACGGTGATCCTAGACCTCGCGAAGTGGCTTACCGATAACAACTGGATCGGTAAATATGGGTCGCACAATTATTCCGTCATCACCATCCCCACTGCCGTGTCCCTGGCAGTGGTTGAACTACTGCAGGATTATCGGCAATCCCCTTTTGGACGACGCGTACAAAAGGGGAATGGTCTGGACTTATGTTTCCGAGCGTAAATAAATGTCATTAGATTACTTATTATTGTGTTTTTATGTACATACAATAAGATATCTATTTAACCCTCTAAGCCTACCTAAGTCTCTAAGACATGTGACCGGGAAGGGACCGAGTGCCGGGCGTGGGAAAGGGTAAGGAGACAGAAGCGAAGCGTCCCGCGGGAACAGGAAGGGGAAAGGGACGGAAGAGGGTCCCGCGGGCGTCGGAAGGGGGAGCACATGGGAGCGGAGGACATGCGCGCGGGAGGGGAAGGGAAGGGGAACGCGGGAGGGTGGGCATAGCCAGGGGTGGCAACGCGGGAAGAGGGCCGGGTGGGAACGGGCCAGGGAAGCCCGCGGGAGGGGGAGGGAAACAGAATCCCGTTGAGGGTGGAAACGCGGGAGGGAGAGCAGGCGGGAAAGGCTGCCCCAGGTGGTAACGCGGGAGAGGCACAGCCGGGGGTGGAAACGCGGGAGGGGAGCGGGCGGGAATGGCAGCCCGGGTGGTAACGCGGGTGGCAACGCGGAGGGACGGGCGGGAATGGGCCGGGCACGCTTGAGTGGGGACACGCATGCCCCAAAAAGTAAAATCAATGCACCAGTACATGGTACCCCACCATGCTACTAACCAAAGGGCATTCTGGTTAACCACATATCAAACATGACACAGCACATTCACACTCCCACATCCATGGATAAATAACTAGGTGGAGAACTGCTTATATACCAACCTTATTCTAAGCGGAAAACTGATATTTTAGGTTTTTTATGTATAATTTTTGCAATAGCATTATTTTAATAACATTTAATTACGCTCTGAAAGATAAGTCCACACCATTCCTTTTTTGTACGCGTCGTCCAAAAGGGGATTGCCGATAATCCTGCGGTAGTTCAACCACTGTCCCTGGCTTCCAATGTGAGCACCAACGATAATAGGACCCTGATCAAGTTTCGCTCTGGCGTCGGGAAATTTGAGGTCAGTTAGCCAATTTTCCATCGTTTTCAGGTCTAAGATACTTCAATTGCAGGTAGAAACCACCCTCGATCAAGACAAGAACCGTCTCGCCAATTGCACTTTGTATCTGCTTATTCCCGGCTTTGGTCGTGCGCTACTGTTGCAAAACAAGACCATTCCGCTCAACTTCAAGTCATCCGCTAATGACATTTTCGTCCAGATTCCTGACACTATGGTGAACGGGACAATCAAGTTTTTCTACAGTAACGACAATGGAGAGGTGCTGCTGTCGTGGAACCTTACAACTCCATTAACGAGCGCAGACCCCATTTTCGAGGACGACGGGTACAGCTTATTCCCCACAGTGTAAGCGATCTCGTGCCTGTGATCGAAAACAGACGTTCATTGGCAGCGACTGCTAGACCTTCATCGAATTTCTTGGCTACCAAGCTACAGGTAGATATTTGTGATCTTCCCGTTCTACTTGACAGTTCATTCGCTATATCAGGATGTTGACCGTATGAGTGATTTCGATGCATCAACTCTCAGGGGTTGCCACTGTCGGAATTTCGGGTTGTTGACGGTGTCAAGGGCAAGGGCGTGGTTTATGACAAAGGGAGTGCAGGTATATTTCTTCTCTTCACTGTTCAAACTTGATTATCAAAATTGTTCCCCAGAGCTGCTTGACAATCAAAGTTTGTTTCTTGAATTTGTCTTGGCTTGCTTAAAGGTTGATGGAGATGCGCAGATGCGCAGACTTTCATCCACGACTATGTTAAGCCTGGCGCAAAATACATCGCACTCTCGGCAAATTACAGTGCACTGGGACCGTTCAACATAGATTCCTTTTTTCTGGATGTGTTGGAGGTATGTAAACATTGGTATCTATGGATGCGGGTGATAATGAGAATAACGCTATACAAGCTTAAAGGAAGTATCTCGTTTGCTAACGCGGACATAGTTGCCTCCGTAGCCCTTTCCATCAATATTCCGCTCATTGGTTCTGTCCCACTTATCACGATTAGTGGTGATTTGGACGGTCCGGGTGTCTCAGTCACAATCAACGTCGTTGTTGCACAAGGAACAGCAACTTTATCCGCCAAGAAGAATGGCTCTGGGATGCATGATCTGTATATTGGAATTCAGATTTCTGTCCTGGTCATAGGCAATATTGCCAATGGTCAAGTCGATCTTGGACCACTTCCATATGTCCATTTTTTCGGGAATTTTTATACTAGTAGCGCTGACTTGGCATCTCTAAGATTCTAAATGGGTCCTGATAAGTTGCACCATCTGAAAGTATGAGTTGTGACGGAGTCTCGTGTACCTGTATTTTTCATGGGGATCAAGAAGTATATAC
Organism: Russula griseocarnosa; assembly: GCA_022884055.1. NCBI lineage: Eukaryota > Fungi > Basidiomycota > Agaricomycetes > Russulales > Russulaceae > Russula > Russula griseocarnosa. The sequence goes on from JAGKRU010000053.1 coordinate 261,472, forward strand.
TTGGCCGACCAACCGTGGGTGTGACGTGTGATGGTGTCAAACCCATGAAAGGTTTGTTGACACTCTGTGGTAGGCCGGCGATGGCGATGGTGGGAATGGCGAGCAGCGGCAGTGGCTTGCGACAAAGATAATGACTTGAAGAGCGCCTCGGACACATCTAGACCATTCCCGTTCAAGAAAGAGGTCATTTTCTGGCTGTTTGTCTGACACGTAGCTTAAAGAAACAGTCACATCCGGATCGTTCAGCACTATCGAATCGTGTTGTGCGTTTACATCATATTCTCGAGTCCTTCTGACTCACTCTTCGAACTCCTCTTTTGACACATTGCGGGGGATTTCATGGAGGACTCGGATTTGTAACCCGAAAACATGAGGATAGTTGTTATAGACATAATAGCAAGCCTTGTGGCGATAGACTTTGTTTCCGCGAGTATCCATGAGCGAGAAAACGGCGTATGGTGTGGTGCGTGCGAGTGAGTGTATGATTCACGGCCCGCCTGGGGTCATCAAAATGGATCGATCGATCAGTCATGTTGCTTCGAGGCGTGGGAATTCGAAAAGTTCACGCTGGGAACCGACCAAGGCGCACCGGGAGAAATTTTCTAAGGTCTACAGTACTAGTAGTAGGAACCGGAAAACCCGTCATTTATCCCGTTCTTTAACTTAGTAATATTTGACTCAATGGCCATCCGAATCTTGAGATTATTCAGAGATTCAAGTTTTTCTATAGTAATTGCTTCCTACCATATTTCAAGGAGCGTATTGCATCCAATTATTAATAGATCTCCCACATGCTTCTCAAAACATGAAGCATCTTTTTACATGTAAACTAACACGACCTCCCCAGACTGCCGCCAAACATGTTGCGGCACCACTGCCAGATTCATATTATGCGGGAGAACCACCTCATTGCACAATGCATATGATCTCCCAGAACTCATCCGGCAGAGAATGAGGTTGATTAGAAGGGATCTTCTTTTGTTGTTCGTGTAAGACTGTTGCTGCCGCTGCCTGGGGTGTAGCGTAGATTGTCCGTGACGATCGGTTTTGGTTCTGGGGATGTTGTGATGTGGTCAGACCTGGCGGACCTGCCCCTAACGCTTCTATTCTTTCTTGCACCTAGTTGAATATCAGTCTAGAGTTAGTCATACTGAAGATAAAGGAACAACTCACATGAGCGGTGAGTTTCCGAATGCGCGAGAACTGACTCGCGGACAACTTTGTCTGGTTACTAGTCAGCGTAAAAAAGGAATGAAATGGAGAAAGGAAGAGAGCAGCACGATCGGTGACCTGGGATGCGACAAAAGGCATCACCAACGACTCACGGATTGACTTCTCCAGGCAACAGCGCAAACTGGATTTAAATAACTGCAACATGCGGCGTGCGCCCAAGCAGCCAACAACCACACCGGTAGCGAGTCCTCTAACGCTACCAAGTCCTCCGTAGTCCCCGCGCTCGTGACAGTGCCACGATACACGATTGCCCATCCAGGTGCGCGCTTTTCCGCGACAAGAAGGGGTATGTCCTGCGAGAGAGGGATGGAGGGTGCATCGGCGGTAGTTGGTGGACCGAGCATGCCACAGGAAAGGACGACTTCAACGGTTTCGCAGGTAATTCTTGTGGTGTCTGCTAATTATATTTTATATCAGTCTGGGAAAGGGGAGGCGGGAGGATAGATGGGACACACCGGGGTGCAAGACGGTGCAGTCGAGGTGGAAGTGGCAGCAGAAACAGAAACGGCACTACGATAGTAACAACAACAGTCGGCGACGCCAACACCGAAGCCGAAGCCTGCCCAGTCGCAGTCGACCCAGTGGCACGTGTTGTGGCTCTGTCACGCTGCGGCGCCACCTTTCGAGTGACCGACTAAACTCCTCTGTACCATGATAGGGATGTCATTCCCTGGGGAAGTCGAGTGTCTTCAAGATCGTGTTCCGCATATACGTCTCATTCTTCTCGTTAGCCTGAGTGCTGGTATCACAGATGGAAAGAATGCCGATATCGTCGGCAGTGAGGCCATAAACAGTAAGTGCACGGCGGAGGGAGCAACGCGGGGTCTGCGCCTTCAGAACTTCGCATTAGCATGCCATAGGTGGCGAGGACTTCTTTCTCCTGGCGATATGCCTCGGCCCGAGGTCAGCGACGCGGTCACGCAGCTCAAAAAGAAATCGGATCCACAATTCCGCCTTGCTTCGGCGGAGATTCAGTTCCTCTTTCAATTGCTCTTGCTCGAAAGCAAGCCAGTCTCCTATTTGTTTCCGGAGAAAGGAGACCTGACGGGCACGGTAGCCAATATCAAGGACCGAAGGTCGATGTTTGGACTGGACTTCACGTGCGATGGTAAGCGCACCGCAACCAGGTGTGAGAATGGAACGGCCAGCTTTGTCACTACAAGGCGATTAGGAACAGATGATCGGAGAGGCACGTGTGGACTCACGTTGACGTGGAGGTGAAAGAGAGAATGCCACTAATTGGGCAGCCAAGCTCAAGGGCAGTCTTGGCTGACATTATAATGTGTACGCTCACGCCTTGAGACTCCATGAACTGGGGAAAATTAAATCTCCGTAGGCTCACGACCCATCGCAAGCTCAGTCTCGGAGTTGCTGGTCACTCTCTTATTGCAGGATTCATAGGAGCTTTCCTCGCAGAGATCGTCAAAACCACCAGCGACCATCACCTTCGCCTCACCGGCGAATGGTTTCTGAGGCGATGTCCATGGACTGTAGAGCAGTGGCGCTGCATACAATCTTCAGAAATTTCTACAATCACGAAAACTTTGCTCACAAAGCGCCGACCGGAGGAAATGGAATCTAAAAAAAAAAAAAAGCGCCAACCGGAATCTTGGATGGTCCGCTTGAGGGAATCAACAGAAATTTAACACACCCCGCAGTGGTGTTGATTAAACTGTCGGATAAAGCGTCAGCGACGCTCAGTAACGGAGCAAGGACAAACCGTGACGTCTCCTGTAAAATGTCGCTCTGTACCTCCTCGTCCCGTCGATCTTTGCACATTTGCGATAAGTTCTTCATACTACCCATTCAGAGCCCGGGCTCGTTCCGACCTCAGAAGGATGAATGCATTGGTAGAGCTCATACGGGTCAGGCCCTGTATGGATGCACGTTATTTTGCTATCCGGTACCATTATCGTTTACTCAGCTCTCGGAACATTTCGGCACGGAAGGTGGCGGTCGGAGGTTGAACTGCTTCCCTTAACCCTAACTCCTAACCCTACCTCAGGCTACCTGGCTGAGTTGTCGACAACAATGCGCACCCGCAGCAGTCATTTAACCTCCGACCGCCACCTACTGTGCTGATATGTTCCGAGAGCCGAATAAACGATAATAGTAGCAAAATAACGCGCATCGGTACAGGGCCTATGGAATGTATGCCCTTGAAGTTGCGAGGCGTGGAAACGGATTTGTCAGCAAGCTAAAGAACCTTATCAGCCGCTGATCGACCTTATCGATGGTCTTCGAGAACACCTTGACGGCTCCATTTGCTCATGTTAGGAAGCTCACTTTCTGATGTCCATTTGGATCTTTTTACGGAGCTCACAGATGTCTAGATATAGTCCAAGACCGACGCTCTCCCGCTTTCAAACATCTTTCGCATTGACACCTCAAGTGACTACAGTCAACTCGAGTCGAGCTCCACGTCCCGCACTGGTAATTGTCATGTATTATTGTAAATTGTTTGGTCTATTTGTAAGTTCTCCCCATCCGTCCCGTCAATCTTTGCACATTTAACGATAAGTTCATCATGCCACAAGGATAAATGCATTGGTAGGGGTCAGTGATAGGGGTGATAGCCTTGGCCGCGGCGTGGAAACGGATTGAACAACTTATCAGCGCTATCAGCCGCGGCAATCGATTTCGAGGGCGGCTCCTTGCTCATGATAGGAAGCTCACCAAACTTTTGGATCTTTTGATCCCAGGACAGAGCCCGAATATGAGATACGGAGCTCGCGGATCTCTAGATATAGATCCAAGACATCCAATATCGACGGCTGATGATGCCAGCGTGTTTCACGATGTTTACACTTGGCAACAAGCTTGGCGAGCAAACGAGGTAGTCATACGTTTACCTGAGTCTGCTTGCGTAGCGTAGTTGGCCGCAAATCTCACGTCTTCACGTAATGAAACCATCACCTGAGGCCTGATGTTTAGCGCGTTTAGCGTTTACTGTAATTGCAAATGAAGCGTCAATCGATTAATCAATGCGCGTCAATCCGCACAAACCCTTTCTTATACAGGCAAAAAAAAAGTCGGAAAGTACTGAAAGTGCCAAAGCAACCTAGACTTGGGCCAATAAGCTCCTTTTAGCAATATTGTCAAAAAGTAAAAAGCCAAATAAGTCATAAAAGTTCTAAAATTGGGCCCATTGTTGCTTACATCAATATGAGTTAATGTTGACTTTTTTACATGCCCAAGTCGAAAAGTCGAAAACATTTTGCACAATTTACTCATGTTGTCCTTCCAGGAATTTTATGTGTATTTGGGTTTGCCTCAAGTTGCGCCCGTCTGCTCGGAATAAAAGGGCCACGCTCTCCCGTGAGTGACTTTCAAACATCTCTCACATTGACACCTATCTCGAAAAGTGACTACAGTCGACTCGACTCGAGCCCAGCATCCCGCACTAGGTAATTGTCATGTATTACTGTAGATTTTTTGGTCTATTTGTAAGTTCTCCCCCCCATCCGGAGAGGCTTCCTTGAGGGCTTGAACGTTGACTTTCCGGAGTGGGTACTCTGCCTTATATGGGAGTCGACTGTACTGGCCAAAGTGCCCTCCGGTACTAATATCACCGCCAGTGGTATGTCTGACTTTTTGCCCCCGTCGTTAACTCACGGATGTCTTAGACCTCGCAAAGTGGCTTTCCGATAACAACTGGATCGGTAAATATGGGTCGCACAATTACTCCGTCATCACCTTCCCCACCGCCGTGTCCCCGGCTTCCAATGTTAGCGCCTTGGTCAAGTTTTACTCTGGCGTCGGGAAATTTGAGGTCAGTTGGCCAGTTTTCTATCGTTTCTGGTCTGAGATACATCAATTGCAGGTAGAAACCACCCTCGATCAAGACAAGAACCGTCTCGCCAATTGTACTTTGTATCTCCTTATCCCGGCTTTGGTCGTGCGCTACTGTTGCAAAACAAGACTATTCCGCTCAACCTCAAGTCATCCGCTAATGACATTTTTGTCCAGATTCCTGACACTATGGTGAACGGGACAATCAAGTTTTTTTACAGTAACGACAATGGAGAGGTGCTGCTGTCGTGGAACCTTACAACTCCATTAACGGGCGTGGACCCCATTTTCGAGGACGACGGGTACAGCTTATTCCCCACAGCGTAAGCAATCTCGTGCCTTTGACCGAAAACAGACCGTTCATTGGCTGCGACTGCTAGACCTTCATCGAATTTCTTGGCCACCAAGCTACAGGTAGATATTTGTGATGTTTCCGTCCTACTTGACAGTTCATTCGCTATATCAGAATGTTGACCGTATGAGTGATTTCGATGCATCGACTCTCAGGGGTTGCCGCTGTCGGAATTTCGGTTGTGGAGGGTGTCTCAGGCAAGGGCGTGGTTTATGACAAAGGGAGTGCAGGTACATTTCTCTCTTTTCACAGTTCAAACTTGATTATCAGAATTGTTACCCCAGAGCTGCTTGACAATCAAAGTTTGTTTCTTGAATTTGTCTTGGCTTGCTTAAAGGTTGATGGAAATACCCAGATGCGCAGACTTTCATCCACGACTATGTTAAGCCTGGTGCAAAATATATTGCACTCTTGGCAAATTACAGTATACTGGACTCGACGTACAACATAGATTTCTATTTTGTGGACGGGTTGGAGGTATGTAAACATTGATATCTATGGATGTGGGTGATCATGAGAATAATGCTATACAAGCTTAAAGGAAATGTCACGCTTGCTAAGTCGGACATAAGTTGCTCCACAGCCCTTTCGGTCAATATTCCGAACTATGGTCCTTACCAACTTGTCGCTATTAGTGGTGATTTGGCCAGTGGGGGTGTCCAAGCCACAATTAGCGTCCTCTCGCAACGGGAACAGCAACTTTATCCGCAAGAAGAATGGTTCTGGGACGCATGATCTGTATATTGTCGCATCACTTTCGGCCATGTACGTAGGCAATATTACCACTGGTCAATACGATCTTGGAACACTTCCGTATGTCCATTTTTTCGGAATTTTTATACTAGTAGCGCTGACTTGGCATCTTTTAGATTCTAAATGGGTCCTGATAAGTTCAGTTGTAGCGTCTGAAAAAAAAATGTATGAGTTGTGATGGAGTCTCGTGTACTTGTATTTTTCATGAGGATCGAGAAGTATATGCTTGGCCGACCAACCTTGGGTGTGACGTGTGATGGTGTCAAACCCATGAAAGGTTTGTTGACAATCTGTGGTAGGCCAGCGATGGCGATGGCGGGAATGGCGAGCAGCGGCAGTGGCTTGCGACAAAGATAATGGCTTGAAGAGCGCCTCGAACACATCCAGACCATCCTCGTTGCTTTGAGCCTCGGTGCCCACCCTGTTCTCTTCCTTTTCGTCATCTTCGTCTTCGTTCACTTCTTCATCATCCTCGATGGCTTTGGCGCAGTATTTGCTCGTCGCAACTACCCCTTTGCTTTCGTCCTTCTTCTGACAATGCCTTGAGTGAGATAGAGGCAAGATTAACCAAATTAGGTGACGACGTAAGAAAATACACAATTCTTGCCCACACTTCAACAGGGAATTTTTCTGTCAGAGATCACAAGAAAACCCTAGCCGTGGTGAAGGAACGTTGGCGGGTGTCGGCTGCCATACTTGTGAGAGAAAGAGCGAGAAACTCTACTCCGTTGGATTGGTACCCCAATCTTGACAGGGCTTCTAAACCTGACGTGGACATCTTCCTCAGTCGCATAGACGGAAGACAAAATTGTAATGCCGACGCCTGGACAAATGATGTACCTTTAAGGTCTTTGTCCACTCAAACAATGGCACAGTGGAAGATGGAACACGCAATGCCATAAATGGTGCCCACGTTGCATTGATATGACGGACCAAGTTGCCAGTAGAAGCCCGGAGATTGTCCTCATCATCAAGATGAGTGGTGATATGCAAACACCGCGACACATCGTTGCGAATCCATACGAAATCCCAGTTAACATCCGGATCGTTCAGCACTATCGAATCGTGTCGTGCATTCACAAGACATTCTCGAGTCCTTCTAACCCGAAAACAGAAGGATATGAGTCCCGACTTGAATGGTTGTAATAGAGATAACAGCGACCTTATGGCAATAGACTTTGTTTCCGTGAGTACCCAATGCAATGTGAGTAAGCATATGACTCGCGGGGTCTTATTAATCTTATTACTAGAGGTGATCGATCGATCAGTCATGGTTATATGATAGAAAAGCCTGCTTCAAGGCGTGGGAATTTGAAAAGTTCACGCGTTCACGCCCGGGGGAACCGACCAAGGCGCACCAGGAGAACATTTCTAGGTCTACAGTACTAGTAGGAACCGGAAAAACTCCTCTTCTGTGAATACAGTAAACCTAAACCAACCTGAGTGGGTACTACCCCTTCCCTTGTGTACTAGTAGCAGGCCTCTTACGGCGGTAATGAAACACGACTTACCCAGACTGCCGCCAAACATGTTGCCGCACCACTGCTAGAGTCATATTATGCGGCAGCACTGTCTCATTGCATATGATCTCCCAGAACTCATCCGGCCGAGAATGAGGTTGATTAGAAGGGATCTTCTTTTGTTGATCGTGTTACTCGTGTAAGATGGCTGCTGCCGCTGCTTGGGGTGTAGCGTGGATTGTCAGTGACGATCGGTTCTGGGTCTGGGGAGGGTCTAGTGAAACGCGCAATGTGCGACTATATACATAATCTATCACTACCTAGAGCGATCCGCCATACATGACACCTTTGTACGAGCGCAGCCACGTGGGCCACCTTACACTAGTGACGATGACGAGCGGGGTGATGTGTGTTTTGATGTGGTCGGACCCGGTGAACCCGCCCCTAACGCTTCTATTCTTTCTTGCACCTAGTTGAATATAGGTCTAGAATTAGACATACTAAATCGCTACGACAAGATAAAGGGTCATCTCACATGAGCGGCGAGTTTCCGAACGCACAAGAACCGATTTGGACACAACTTTGTCTGGTTACTGTCAGTGTAAAAAAGTGAATGAAAATGGATAAAGGAAGAGAGCAACCTGATCAGTGACTTGGGATGGGACAAAAGGCATCACTAACGAGTCACGGATTGACAAGTTCCGGCAGCGAATCCTCTCCAGGCAACAGCACAAACTGTATCCTAACAACCGCAACCTGCGGCGTACGCCCAAGCAGTAAATACTCCAACAACGACACCGGTAGCGAGTCCTCTAACGTTACCAAGTCATCCGTAGTCCCCGCGGTCGTGACCATGCCACGATACACAATTGCCTATCCAGTTGCGCGCTCTTCCAGGACGAGAAGGGGTATGTCCTGTGAGAGGGATGGAGGGTGCATCGGAGGTAGTTGGTGGGGTGAGTATGCCACTGGAAAGGACGACTTGAGTGGCTGTGCGAGGTTTCGCAGGTAATTCTTGTGGTATCTGCTAATTATATTTCATATCAGTCCTCCACCGCAACACGGGAAAGGGAGAGCGGGAGGATAGATGGGGCATACCGGGGTGACAGACGGTGCAGTCGAGGTAGAAGTAGCAGCAGAAACAGAAGCAGCACTAAACAGTCGGCGATGCTGAAGCTGACGCCGAAGCCTGCTCAGCAGTCGCAGTCGACCCAGTGGTACGTGTTGCGGCTGTCACGCTGCTGCGCCACCTGTCGAGTGACTGACTAAACTCAACTGTGCCATGATAGGGACGTCATTCCCTAGGGAACGGTCGAGTGTCTTTCAAGATCGTGTTCCATATATACGTCTCATTCTTCTCGTCAGCCTGAGTGCGGATGGAAAAAATGCCGATATCGTCGGCAGTGAGGCCATAAACAGCAAGTGCACGGCGGAGGGAGCAAAGCGAGGGTCTGCGCCTTCAGAACTTCGCATAAGCTTGCCATGGGTGGCGAGGACTTCCTTCTCCTGGCGATATGCCTCGACCACCAGGTCAGCGACGCGGTCACGCAGCTCGAAAAGAAATCGGATCCACAAATTTGCCCTTGCTTCGGCGGAGATTCAGTTCCTCTTTCAATTGCTCTTGCTCGAAAGCAAGCCAGTCTCCCATTTGTTTCCAGAGGAAGGAGACCCGACGGGCACGGTAGCCAATATCAAGGACGAATGGACTGGACTTCATGTGCGATGGTAAGCGCACCGCAACCAGGTGCGGGAATGTAACGGCCCGCTTTGTCACTACAAGGCAATTAGGAACAGATGATCGGAGAGGCACATGTGGACTCACGTTGACGTGGATGTGAAAGAGAGAATGCCACTAATTGGGTAGCCAAGCTCAAGGGCAGTCTTGGCTGACATTATAATGTGTACGCCCACGCCTTGAGACTCCATGAACTGGGGAAAATTAAATCTCCGTAGCCTCACGACCCATCGCAAGCTCAGTCACGGAATTGCTAGTCGCTTTCTTATTGCAGAATTCATAGGAGCTTTCCTCGCAGAGATCGTCAAAGCCACTAGCGACCATCACCTTCGCCTCACCGGCGAATGGTTTCTGAGGCGATGTCCACGGACTGTAGAGCAGTGGCGCTGCATACATTCTTCAAAAATTTCTAGAATCAGGAAAACTTTGCTCACCAAGCGCCAACCGGAATCTTGACTGGTCCGCTTGAGGACATCAACAGAAAATTAATACACCCGGCAGTGGTTTTGATTAAACTGTCGGATAAAGCGTTGGCGACGCTCAGTGAGGGAGAAAGAAGGACGAACGTTTCCTGTAAAATGTCGCTCTCTACCTCCTTCTCGTCCCGTCGATCTTTGCACATATTGCGATAAGTTCGTCATACCATCCATGCAGAGCCCGGGCTCATTCCGACCTCAGTCACTTCAGAAGGACGAATGCATTGGTAGAGCTCATACGGGTCAGTGATAGTGTCATAGCTTGACGGCGATGAGTTGCGAGGCGTGGAAACGGATTTGTCAGCAAGTTAAACAATCGCCGATCGACTTTCGTTACTCCCACACAGAGTGCACCTTATCGCATGGTCTTCGAGAAACACCGTACCAAACTTTCTGATGACTTAGTCCGTTTTGGATCTTTTGATCCCAGGACAGAGCACGGATATGACACGGAGTTCGCGGATCTCTAGATATAGATCCAAGGTATCCAATACCGACGCTGGTATGATCATATGATGACAGGGTGTTTCACCGTGTTTACACTTGGCGAGCCAACGAGGTAGTCGGCCCATGTTTTCACGTAATGAAACCATCACCTGATGTTTAGCGTTAACTGTAATTGCAAATGAAGCCAATCCTTTTTTGGACTTGTGCAAGCTTGTACGGGCAAAAGAAAAGTCGGAAAGTACTGAAAGTGCCAAAGCAACCTAGATTTGGGCCATAAGCTCCTTTTGGCAATGTGGTCAAAAGGTAAAAAGCCAAATAAGTCATAAATGTTCTAAAATTGGGCCCATTTGTTGCTTACATCAGTATGGGTTAATGTTGACTTCTTATTTACTTGCTCATGTCAAAAAGTCGAAAACATTTTGCACAATTTACTGATGTGGTCCTTCCATGAATCTTATGTGTATTTGGGTTTGCCCCAAGTTGCGCCTGTCTGCTCGGAATAAAAGGACCACGCTCTCCCGCGAGTGACTTTCAAGCCTCTCTCGCATTGACACCTATCTCGAACAAGTGACCACAGTCAACTCGAGTCGAGCTCCACGTCCCGCATGGGGTAATTGTCATGTATTATTGTAGATTGTTTGGTCTATTTGTAAGTCCTCCCCACATCTGGATCTGGCTTCCTTGAACGTTGACTTCGGCTTGGCATGCTCCGAAGTGGGTACTACTAGTATGCCTTATATGGGAGTCGACTGTACTGGCCAAAGTGCCCTCCGGTAATATCACCCTCAATTCTGGTATGTCTAACTTTTTGTCCCCGTCGTTGACTAACGGTGATCTTAGACCTCGCAAAGTGGCTTACCGAAAACAACTGGATCGGTAAATATGGGTCGCACAATTATTCCGTCATCACCATCCCCACCGCCGTGTCCCTGGCTTCCAATGTGAGCACCAACGATAATAGGACCCTGATCAAGTTTCACTCTGGCGTTGGGAAATTTGAGGTCAGTTAGCTAATTTTTCATCGTTTCCAGGTCTAAGATACTTCAATTGCAGGTAGAAACCACCCTCGATCAAGACAAGAACCGTCTCGCCAATTGCACTTTGTATCTCCTTATCCCCGGCTTTGGTCGTGCGCTACTGCTGCAAAACAAGACTATTCCGCTGAACATCAAGTCATCCGCTAATGACATTTTCGTTCAGATACCTGACACTATGGTGAACGGGACAATCAAGTTTTTCTACAGTAACGACAATGGAGAGGTGCTGCTGTCGTGGAACCTTACAACTCCATTAACGGGCGCGGATCCCATTTTCGAGGACAACGGGTACAGCTTATTCCCCACAGCGTAAGTGATCTCGTGCCTTTGAGTGACAGAAAACGGACGTTCATTGACTGCCACTGCTAGACCTTCGTCGAGTTTCTTGGCCACCAAACTACAGGTAGATATTTGTGATCTTCCCGTCCTACTTGACAGTTCATTCGCTATATCAGGATGTTGACCGTATCAGTGATTTCGATGCATCGACTCTCAGGGGGTTGCCACTGTCGGAATTTCGGGTCGTGGAGGGTGTCTCGGGAAAGGGCGTGGTTTATGACAAAGGGAGTGCAGGTATATTTCTTCTCTTCTCACAGTTCAAACTTGATTATAAAAATTGTTACTCCAGAGCTGCTTGACAATCAATGTTTGTTTCTTGAATTGTCTTGGCTTGCTTAAAGGTTGATGGAGATACGCAGATGCGCAGACTTTCATCCACGACTATGTTAAGCCTGGCGCAAAATACATCGCACTCTCGGCAAATTACAGTGCACTGGGACCGTTCAACATAGATTCTTTTTTCTGGACGTGTTGGAGGTATGTAAACATTGATATCTATGGATGCGGGTGATAATGAGAATAACGCTATACAAGCTTAAAGGAAGTATCTCTTTTGCTAACGCGGACATAACTGCCTCCGCAGCCCTTTCGATCAATATTCCGCTCATTGGTTCTGTCCCACTTATCACGATTAGTGGTGATTTGAATGGTGCGGGTGTCCAAGTCACAATCAACGTCGTTGTTGCACAAGGAACAGCAACTTTATCCGCCAAGAAGAATGGCTCTGGGATGCATGATCTGTATATTGGAATTCAGATTTCTGTCCTGGTCATAGGCAATATTGCCAATGGCCAAGTCGATCTTGGACCACTTCCGTATGTCCATGTTTTCGGGAATTTTTATACAAGTAGCGCTGACTTGGCACCTCTAGATTCTAAATGGGTCCTGATAAGTTGCAGCATGTGAAAAAAAAAGTATGAGTTGTGACGGAGTCTCGTGTACTTGTATTTTTCATGAGGATCAAGTATATACTTGGCCGACCAACCATGGGTGTGACGTGTGATGGTGTCAAGCCCAATGAAAATGAAAAGGTTGTTGACCAGTACTCAGTGGTAGGCCGGCGATGGCGATGGCGGGAATGGCGAGCAGCGGTAGTGGCTTTCACATCATATTCTCGAGTCCTCCTGACCCACTCTTCGAACCCCTTTTTGACACTGGCACATTGCCATGCTGGAATTAAAAGAGCGTAGGCTAGCGCGAGAGCAATGAAGTAAGCAGAGAAGGGAGGCGACGCGTGGATGGACAGAAGAGGGTTCACAGTGGGATGAACGGGAATAAGTCCAATGGATGATAATACACTCTATAGTGGTCGTCTTATAAGCCCAGAAGGCTGAACATGTAAGAAAGATCGTGCGTACGGTGATCAGTCTCAGTTCCCATGCCGCATGGAGGATTTCTAACCGAAAACAGAACATCTCTCTCTTTT